>JABFQM010000916.1:0-26676 GCA_022816865.1 Zelostemma sp. ZL-2020
AAGAGGACCGTTCAACCGGGGGTGCTTCTTTGCCCCCTCCAAATTTGTTAGGCGGAGGCAATCCATTCCTCATTTTTCTCTGCCTAACTTTACTGCTTAAGGACAGGGATTTCATTATGCGAAATAAAATGGATTATAACGAAATAGCAATGCACTTTGACAAAATGGTGCGACGCCACAACATTAACGTGCTTAACCAGGCGCGACAGTTGTTTGCTGGTTATCTCAGGAGACATTCGGGCACGATTCGGCAGGATTACGTCAACGTTTAATTCCCGGCAATTAGCAAAATATTGTGTAATATACATTTAGCATGATGTACATTTTTATCGTATCATTTTGGTTGTGAAAATCATTGCAGGAATTTGGAAATCATTGCAGAAACAGGCGAGTTCGCACGAGTAAAAAATAGCCAAGATGAAATGAATTTTAATTAAATAACTCCATGAAAAATTGACTTTCCGAGTCTCATTTCTTCTCTAATTCACTAAAAGGTCAAGAAAAAGACGACAAGTTTCATATATGTATACACGGAGCAAAATTTTATTATCTGAATAAATATTTCCTGTATTGATGTACAGATCATTGAAACAAATGATTTGTAAGATTATTATTCTCTTCAAATATCATCTGGTGGTTCAATTGGAGTTCTTCTGATTTCAATAAGTTATTTTCTCTTTTGCGCGTGTAACGAAATGAAATGAAAGTAACTAAGTCTACTTCCTACTGCCTCCACCGGACAAGATCGACAAGATCCTCACGAAGATATTCAAAGTGTCCAAATAAATGTGGATGGCGCTGTAAAAAAGCAAAACATTACGATAATCATCTTTTTCAAATACAATATTTTCTTGAATTGAAAATTAAAGTTCATTGAAACTCACTTATTGATAGGGTCGTATGGCCTTTCGTAATAATGCATGGGATGATGCTGTGCCTTTTTAACAATCTTTTGTGTGTCGTACAACAGAAAGGCCGAAAACAGGAGAAGACCACCTAGTACAGAAAAAATAGAACATTTGATTCGGAAACTTTTAGTGTGCCATTACTAGTATTTCCTGTACTAACCATAGAGTGCCATAGAATGAATACCGGAGCCTAAAACAGTCGTTGGTGGTAGGAAGGCGCTTCCAATAGAGCTATAATATAAAATAATCAGTAAAATAGACATTTTTTCTCCATGTGTTCTTCAGAACTTCTTTTCATTCAATCTTATGATTCTAAGACAATTTTAAGAGCTACGCTAGCTACCTAGCGAAAACGACTCCAAAGCCGATGGCCAAAGGTCCACCCATGTTCAAGAATTTGTCACTCGGTGCGCATGCGGCAATGGCCGATAATCCGCCTACGATGCCTGCTGTATACCAAGCTGCTTTCATGACGATGGGACCTCCTAGTAAGCACATGGGAGCCAAGACAGCACCGATTACCGATGTATGGGTAAGCCAAGCCAGTTGTTTTGCTCCGAATCCTTCTGTGTATGGCATTGACTGGCACAATATTCCTGTACCCATCATCGCTGCCATTGATCCTATCATTCCTACCCATCCACCTCTCGTTACGAGCCTCATAACTGCAGGGGATCGAAAGCAAGCGGCGGCTGATAATCCGGTTGTTATGATAGAGCCGCCAAAGTACAAGTATGTTGTCTTGATTCGGTCTTTCACGTACTCGGGCCATAATCTGTGGAATTTGAAAGTTGATTTTAAATTCTTTACCCAGACATGAGCATTAGATCTAATTACTTTAATTAGCACATTTTACTGATCGAAGGTCATGTTTCGTGTTAGGAATTATGAATAGTAAATCTATTTGTAACAACCAAAATGTCTCGACTGTAAATAATTATAAAGGTTGAATTTTTTGATTAGAACGAGCATTTTTCTCAAACGTGAATTTTAAGAAAACATTTAAATCAATTAAATACTTACGCAGCTTCTTCTATAGCTCCAGTGGATGATGAAAGACCCAAACCGTAATAACACAATGCGCCTAATCCTACAACAGCACCTCCAGCTACGGCTCCTTTCCCGATGTTGAAGGCTGCAATTGCAAAATGTTATTTACATTGCCAGGTCTGTTTGTAGATGAAGACAAATCCAGGAAACATTTCTGGTAAATTTGCAGTTTTAGCCAATCGTACAACTTCATCAAGAATAATTTGCCTTTTTCGATGCAAAGATCGACGAACTTTTATACAACCTTTTTTATTTACAAAAGAACTCGAACAGAAAAATTCCATTTTAGTATGAAATCCTTTAATTACAAATATTAATTATATTATTGAAACTATTGGTCTTTGCATCGAAAAATTACTCCAAAAACGATGTGACTGCTTTGATTCCGTTTAATACCATGGGAATTTTATCGACGATTATCAAATTGCAGAATTGTCAAATTTTCAAAATTTTAATTCCAAAACTTTACCGGTATCCTTGGGCTGGGCGAAAGCTTCTTCCACAATTTGGTTCTTGTTCTTGACGGTCCGCGTAAAAGTTCCTCGAGAATCATTGGTGAAAAGTCTCGCGACTTGCACTTTTGGAACGGGAGTTTTCAAAAAGCTGGACACGTGCGGTGACAAGGTCACCCTGCAAGCCCTTGCCAGCAACATTTTGACCGAGGAGAATTTTCTCTATGAATCTGGAAGGGTTAAACGTATACTGCGAGGAAATTTCCAGAAATCAATGTCTAAGTGGTATTAACCACAAACGTGATAAACCGTATTATTTATGATTGAAAAACTTGACTACCGAGACTGGGCGTGCATTTTAAAAGTGACATTTAGGACGATTTAAACGTAAAATTTTGATTATTTACTCACATGACGCAACAACGTGCAATTGTTTTTCTCGAACAGTTGCGAACAGTCGAAACGACGACTTATGCTGCGCACAGGGAAGAATGAATACCAATGCAAACTCCAGATAGAAATCCCGGTGTAAAAGTAGTAGTGTATTGGTGAGATTGCGGCGCGCGCAACTATCAGAGGTAGTTGCGCGCGCCGTCAGAGAGAGAAAGGAAATGCTTCGGCGGGTCCGTTTGTACTTGAAATTGCGAAGAAGACGAAAAGATGGAAAAATAGAGAACCCAACGGATTGATTTTTTTAAATTTTTTACACCCACTTTATCCCCGTAGAATTTCAAGCTTTTTATGCAAATCTGAGAATTATTTTAATATGATAAATTAGAAATCGAGGTTCATATCAACATTTATAGAACAAAAGAAATACTGTTTCAACCAAAATTAAAAAGACAGACAAAAACGTTAATATATTCGAATTTTTTCATGTTCTCTTCAAACTTATATTTTTTGCATGATTAAAATGTACAAAGAATGAAGTGTACATTATGTAAAAAATTACAATTTACAAAAACTACACATTTTCACAGCCGATTCCTCAGAAATATTTTTGTAACGTTTGTTAAAAACTTTACAATGAAAAGGCTAAAATCGAATTGTATCGAGTTTCTGTATTTATTTGCACAATAATTTCATAAATACACGAAATATTTTAGACGAGGAACATGCTGACCCTTGGCTTCCTGTAAATCTCAATTCCGCGGTTAAAAATGCGCTTTCGCGACTAAAAAATATCAAGAATGACATTGTTCGTGCTGAAAATATTCATGAAAAATGAGAAATCGTTTTGGTTTTTCTTGAAAAAGAAAGGCGAAAAATCGTTTTAAACCCTCAATTCTAAGAATCCAACTTGAATATCTTAGAATCAACTTTTATTTCTAAGCATTCTTAGAATTATATTTTAATTTCTAAAAATTTTATTTTCCTTTCTGAACATTTCAAGAATTTACCTCTGATTTTTCAGAATTTGAAGAATTCAACTTCTATTTCTAAGCATTCTAAGAATTCAACTCTAATTTTAGAATCAACTTTCACGAATCACGAATCAAAATCACGAATCAATTTTTTGACAGAAAATATCACCCTAATTACTCACTTGTTACTTTTTTCTTATAAAAAATATACGGAAAGTTCGTCAAAACATTCACAATTTTTATTTATTATAATTTCTCTTTTATATTTTATCCTCCCTTGTTTTTCCCTTGCTTTGTTTGTACTTTTTCACCTCACGATTACTATACGCGGCCATAAATTTCAATAACTCGCGCAATTCTCACGACAAACCCGTTGAACAAATCAAAATAATTCAAATAATTACACCGGCATTATGCACGACCAGTTCGACCAGTCACAGCACGATATAAGTATCAGGTACAAAAGTAGCCGCCAAAACTGCTTGAGAATTCCTGCGTATCGATGTTTTGAAACCCTGCGCATGCGCCACGCTCGCTGAGTTCGGTCGGTCAGTAAAATTTCTGCATTTATCACTTTCGCGCTTAGCAATTGCGTTGGATTTTATGGACGAAGGTTTTTTTTTTATTATCGTCCATTCGTTTCATCACCTAACCAAAAAATGAGAACTGAAGTCTTGTAAAGCAGCGTGCTCAGTTTCGTGAGTGTTGATATTCGTGATATGAAATCGTTCGTTTCAATCAGTACGAGTGAAAACACATTTTCCACTTCGAGCCAAGCTTGCCCGTGACGCGTTACGTCTCGTCAAATGCGAAGGTAAAATAGAAAATCTCCATTCCCACGCGAATTTGATACTTTTCAAGTATTTGTATCAACGTAATTTTTTACTCGTTCCGCTGATTCGTAATCGTAAATATTTTGCGTGCGTCGCAACATTTACGAATTTTTCAACTAACAAAGACGCCCGGCAGATTTTTCAGGAGTTTTCGGAATGCCAAGTCCAACAGGGGATATTTTTGATGACAACCCTAATAAATTCACGACTTACTTGCATCGATTAGCTGGCAGTCATGAGATTAAAGTAAACGTGCTTTTGCTGGATCATTGCTACGCTCGACCTTGGAATTGGAAACCGGAGAATGTTTACGCAAAGCCCGTAAAGAAACTCTTCTTTCCAAAGGCTCAAAATGTTTCTCGAACGTAAGACTTTTTGCCATTTCTAGATAAAAATGTCGAATCAAAATTTTCATTTTTCGATAAAAACATTTCTCAACGATGCTCTAATTTTAGACAAGACGAAACCACAGAAATCGATGTTGTATTGGACGATGAAGTTCAAACGAAACAGGAAAATATGGGGGAAGAAGCAATACCGATAGATTTAGCAAGGCCGCGTCACTTAATGGACGAGTTCCAAAGACTGGCGGCGTTTGCGAAACCCGAGGAGACGGAAGATTGGGAAGAGAAGATTGACAAAACGTGGTGGACTAGTATTCAAACTGGAACGTTCGCCAAGGTGCTGAGGATACTCGCATCAGAAAGACTCGCAAGACTAGTGAGAACTGGGACCTGCGACGAGCCGATATTTCGCAGAACTTCCATTGACACCGCGGCAAGAAGGTTTCGTGAGACTTTGGCATCTACAGGCTGGGACATCAGAGTTGCTCAGTGGCTGCACTTATTACTTTTCGAGCATCTGCCTCAGGAATACTTGGGCATTTACCTCGACATTCTGCAAACTCTGAGATCCAAAATACCGCTGTTGGTGGACAAGATAATCGCGGCACAGCCCACTCTCAATGGAAGATCCGGTCCTATAACATGGGAGACGCTGGGAACGCTTTTGAAAAGATCGTGGGATCCAGTTGCCTCGACACTCAATGCCAATAAACCGGTAATTGCATAATGGTGGAAAAATTATAAATAATTGAGCAAATATGCATGGAAATAAATGTTCTCATTGCAGAATAAGTTACCGGGTAATCCAATACTGGTAATAGCACCTTGCAGAAGTGGAGCCACGATTTCTTCCCGGCAA
Source organism: Zelostemma sp. ZL-2020 (assembly GCA_022816865.1). Taxonomy (NCBI): domain Eukaryota; kingdom Metazoa; phylum Arthropoda; class Insecta; order Hymenoptera; family Platygastridae; genus Zelostemma; species Zelostemma sp. ZL-2020. Next base: position 5,811 of record JABFQM010000916.1, read on the forward strand.
CACAAATGGATTTCTCTGTTCGGTACACTAGGCATGGTAGTCAATGTTCCTGTGCATTTAGGATTAGCTGCAAGCAAAATGACAATGATGGCTTGTATCGATCAGCTTGTACAAGCCACTAGAATTAAAATACAAGATGTGCGAGGGGATTGTCCAGGCAGACCAATTATTCTAGTTGGTTTCAACAGCGGTGCAGCCCTGGCTTGTCAGGTGTGGCTCGATAAATGGATTTACATGCTATTTTTTCATAAAAAGACGCGAGCCAAACTAAATGTAACAATTTTCCAGGTCGCTCAGTTGGAGCACGTAACCGCCGTTATATGTCTTGGTTTTCCATTCCTGACTGCAGAAGGTAAACGAGGAACGCCAGATGATACTCTGCTGGACATCCGATGTCCCGTGATGTTCATCGTTGGGCAGAATGCGGCGCTCGTAAGACCTGAAGACTTGGAGAATCTGCGCGAGAAAATGATGGTTGAGACGAATTTGGTCGTCGTTGGCGCGGCTGACGATCAACTGAGAATAACCACGTCGAAAAAAGTGTCAGATGGCATAACGCAGAGCATGGTCGACCGCTGCATCCTCGATGAGATCGGAGATTTTGTCGGAAGCATCTTGCTGCAGCCGCATCCGTTGCCGCTGAGATCTGCTGCACCCGTTGCTGGTGGCGTTATAATGTCCCACCTCGATTCTAAAATGAAAAAGGTAAAAACATATTAAACCTGAAACAAAAGTTGTAATATTTTGTATGAAAATGTTGACTTACTGACTACATGTGTTTTTAGGAAATGGAAAGAAGGAAGAATTCTACAAGCAGTTCAGTTGAGAGCGAGCCGAATTCTCCATGTGCTAAGAAATCCAGGCCCAATACGCCAGTGTCTACGATGTTGGCGTCTAATGCGTTCTCGAGCATCAATTCTTCGATGAACAAACCTCCCATGTATCAAGTTGCGCAGCAATCGCCTTCGACGCCTGTGGTCCAAGCCTCAATAAAAAGAAAGCCAAGAGCCACAGGGAATTACAGAACCAGTCACACAGACAACTGTGCGACCGCCAAATTTCCACCCCAGGTTTGGAGTGTTTTCTTTTTTTGCGTCGACTCTTTAAAATGTAACATTCTTATAGATATATTTTTCGTTTACAGAGTACTTCAACGAACAACGGCAGCAGTGGAATCACTCTAAACATTGGATCCTTTGCCAGTCTCGCACCGGTTGGCCCGATAAGTTTGACACCATCGCATGCCAATTGCTCTGCAGGAAACGTTACGCATCAAGCGAAAATTCCTATCCAGACCAAAGCTTCGCAAATGAATGTTTCCAAAATGGCAAAAGCGATGCCTCCGGTTTCCGGTGTCCATAATCAAGGAAAAATTCGAACCGTCGTGCCGGCGGCGAATAGGGCTCCAAAAGCCACGCAAAACATTTATAAACCAATGAACATTGCGGAAGAAAAAGCAGAGTCTAGAAATCTCAACCAAGTCCGAATGTCCACGTCCGTGACTTCAAACGCTATTTGTGAGTTGCGAAATTGTAACGCGATCGTTTTGCGTTGAATTGATTGTTAAATGTTTGTTCTATCGGTGTTACAGCGTCTCAACGACTCGCTGGAAACTCGAGCTTGTCAGCCCTTTTGCAAAGTGGAAAACCCGGCATGGTCGTTACGAGCGGAACGCCCATGGGAAAAACGTCCGTGACTTCCAATGTACTGATTCCGTCAAGCGGCAGCACCTCGACCACCGCGACGGCATCTAAAGGTAGAGCATTCTTCTCTAAACGATAATCAAACTGATTGTTGATTCATTTGTACTTGAATATGCAAAAGCATTGAATTCGGCTGTAAACTTATTATTTATATTTAGATTATCTCGAATTACACTGGTGGACAATTGTACATATTTTATCAGTGATTATATGCAGTTATCAGACTTTTTTTTACGAATTTGAAATAATCAACACTTTGATATTCCTTTTTCCAAGTATAGCGGATTATTAATGATGATTAATTTTTGATTTAGTTACTTCACTTCTTACAGTATGAGAATTCATAGCGCACGGTGCTTATTAGCACTAACATTGTATAAGCACAAAATCTAATCGTACCTAGATACGCATTTTCCAACAGTACATTGAAACTTTGATTTTTTTTCACCACCGACGCTTTGTACATAAATTTGAGGAAGATTTTGTTTTATGTTGAATAAATATTTTTTACTTAATTCAAGCTTTTTTTTCAACTCCTGTCCTAAGTTTCCTGAATTTGTTCTACAGCAAGCTGTATGCTGAACAGAATAATTCAGCATTGTCGTCGGGTACAAAAATTGGTTGCTTCTTCGACAAACCTCTTGAAGATTATGCTCGGCATTATACGTACGTGATAATAGGCACCGTGCATTTTTCTACGCTACACTCAATTATGTTTGTGATTCTGACAAAAACAGGACACAAGTTTCTACGATAGAAAATATGGACTTGGAAAAATGCCTATTCCATTAGAAAATACAAATTACTCTGTGCATATTTTGGAAATTTTGCACCTGTAAAAACACTCGACACGCATTACAAATATAACAGAACGACGCGTATATTTTTCTTCGTGAATAACGACATTTCTGTACTCAGGTATTGTTGTAGAAATTTGATGTAAAATGAGATTGACCCTATGAAGATCGATGCACGATACACGATCTTTTTTTTTCAATTGCATTCGCAATTCTTTTGTAAACGAAAAAGCATTTTCCGTTCACTGAAATCTGTGTTTATGGCAACGAACGCACAGACTCTGGTCTTTAGAGGGTTGATAAACGACCTGTTTTCATTTGAAATATCTAAAAAATGATCTCTATTTGTTTATAGTTGCCAACGTCGCCAGGGGAGAAAATCACATGTGCAGTTCCGAGAGGATCGTGGAAATGCATCTCAAGAAAAGCAGCCAACAAGCTTCCAAGGGAAACGTTCCCTGCAAGAAACAAGCCTACCCTCTGAAGTCGAGCGAAGAAGCTGAAACCACTCGAATCCAACGTAGCTACACGTCGACTTCCATGGTAGTTTCCGGGACTCAGGGCTCGCTGAACGTGACCTCAAAACAGCCAAAAACACTGACGAAAGTCACAGTGGCAAATTTGCCGAAGCAGCAGGTGACGACGACAGCGACGAAGCAGTGCTTGGAAAGCGAGCTGCCGGATTACGATCTGGGTAATATCCTGGATATTCCCATAATTTTCGCAAAGGATGACGAGAACCTAAGTAACATCGAGAAGGAAATGTCGGGTTTTCAAGCACTGCCGGCAGTAACGGAAAAGAGCGTTGCGGGGCCAATGAAAACGACGAAGATGGTGTTGATCAGCAACAAGCAGGACAAGAGACCGATGGTTCAGGCGATCGTGCGGCAAAACGCGATGCAGACTACGGGCCATCAGCAACAACATCTCATCGTGCAATCCCGGGATGCGCAGAAAAGCAACTCGGTAACGACGATCGCCCGCGCGGTCGCGCATCCTCGCACCACCACGAAAATAATTCTTAAGAGGAATCCGGCGGCGGGTGCTGTACGGAAGGACGGAAGCGGAAGCGAGCAGGTAGTTCTGACGAAGAAACCCAGGATCACATCTTCCCAGATATTTACTGTAAATGGTGGCCAGGAATTTCTTCGGTACCAGAACGAACCTTTGGAAATCGAGGATGCCATCAAGACCAACATCATCGAGCGGAAAATCCCGATTCTAAATTCAGCCCAGGTAGGAACTATGGACGCCGTCGACGGCGGCGACGATTTCCTGGAGCTGAATCAATATTCTGGTTTCGAATCCGAACGTCAGTGATGTCGAAGCTGTTGAATTTTGTGAAAAACACGATCGTTACTATTAGTTGAGTCGATAGTTGTTATCTTTAAATGCTCAATTCCCATTGGCTATTGTTATATTCTCACCTTGAATTTTCCAAGTTATTTATTTCTGTATGAATAGTATGCAAAAATGAGCAGAGGTAGAGAATTTGCAATTTGATTGTGGCCATTTACAAAATTTGGAACAGTTGTAGAATTTAGTTGGAGCGCATTTTTGTATGTGAATTAGTTTAATATATCTCTAGGCTTTGAAATAAGGTTTAGAATTAAGTTGGAACTGACCTTGAGATTATTTTTGAAAATTCTCAAAAAGATTTCAATAAAAGATAGAATTGGTAATATTTTGAAAGAAGACAGGAAATCATTTATTTACTTTTTACATATGATTGTTGAAAAATACGTATCATCCAGGTATCCCATTTGCAGTTTACATTTTCTATGTTTGGAGAATAAAAACTGAAACTAGATGTTTAAAAGTCGTAAGAAATCGTTTGGTTTAATTTAATATTTAATTTATCCACCCACTGAATAAAAATGCAAAACAAATTTGTATTGTTTATTTATACAACTGCGAAAATTGTGCGATGATTGAAAACAACGTTGAGATTTTTTACACCTACTTTATCCCTGTAGTATTTCAAGCTTTTTATGCAGATCTGAGAATTATTTTAATATGATAAATTAGAAATTGAGGTTCATATCAACGTTTATAGAACAAAAGAAATACTGTTTTAACCGGTATAAAAAAAACAGACAACAACGTAAATATATTCTCACTTTTTCATGTTCTTTCCAAACTTATATTTTTTGCATGATTGAAATGTACATTATGTAAAAAATTACAATTTACAAAAACTACACATTTTTACAGCCGATTCCTCAGAAATATTTTTGTAACGTTTGTTAAAAACTTTACAATAAAAAGGCTAAAATCGAATTGTATCGAGTTTCTGTTTTTATTTGCACAATTTCATAAATACACATCGAAAAATAAATCATTCTCATAATTCCAAATTGTAAAAAAATGCATTTTCCTTCCTAATTTAATCACATTAAATTCCATATACTTAAACGTGCCAAAATATTTTAGACGAGGAACATGCTGACCCTTTACGAATGCAGAATTTCATTGCCATCTTCAGACGTAAACATCACGTACATTTTTTTACTCATCTCAAGACCAACTTTCCTTTTCGATGCAACTGGAGCGGCTTCTCTCCTCAACTGTTCACACACAAAAAAGTGCATTACTTTAAATTACGAAATACTTGTTTGTAAATAATATCACCGAAGCAAAAATTGAAAAGTTTGTAATTTTTTCGCTAGGACAATGATCTGCTTACAGGAATATCCTTCAAAAGCGTCTCCCCTTCGACTCTGGAACATTTCTTATAGGCCTGTAAAACAAAGCAATCGTCAACATTTTAAATCGAGCTTCAAAAAACAAATTTCGTGATTAATCCAAGAGCATTACATTCATCAATTCCGCAGGGCTTTTATAAACAAAAGAGATAGCTTGAGCTATTTCCAGGGTGCTCAAGTTGAACTGGCAAAGTTGCTTCTCCCACAACCTGCTCAATCCGTATCCATCCTTGTCGACTTTTACGGAATCCTTGTTATCCCCGTAAACGTACCAGGTCTTATCCCGCAACTTTTCGTTTCTCTGCGCTTTAAACGGCAAATCGGCTATGGCTTTGCTAAACTGGTAGACCATCAAAGCTAGGTCCTCCGAGTTCTCTATCAACCTGCTCGTACAATCGAACCGTATCTGGATCTCGGCCAAATCCTCTTCAAAGTTAATCCTCGATACTTTTGTGGCTTCCTCATCATTTTTGCTAGCTTTGCCCTTTTTCTTTCGAGAAAAATATTTCTCCATCCCACAGACGACCAGAGTCAATCTTTTATCGGAAAACATGGAGCAAATGCTGCCAACGGAGCTTACGAATGAAGAATCTGAAATTTTCGTAAGGACCTCGTCCCAGTTCCAAACGAGCAAAATGTGATTTTCTTCCTGGGTCTCCCGAATCGTGTCTATGCTGTTGAATTCGTTGATAAAGTGTCGCTCCAGGGTTCTTTCCCACGTGACGCTGCGGGGAATGATCGCGTCGCGAAAAACGTAAGACACGTCGTGCGACTCCAGGAAGGACGTTACGTCTTTCAATTCCTGGTCTATTACGACTCGAATAAGTTTTATAGCTTCTTCGGGTTTGAGATTTTTTTTCTCTTTCGTCGCTAGTAATTTTAAGCCTTTTTGACGCGCTTTTATACTCGCCGCGGATTCCCTGGGCTCTTCGTCGTCATCTTCGTCGGCTTTCTTCTTCCTCTTCTTCGATTTGTTATCCATCGTTGTTTGTTTACTCGATCATTTCTGACACGTGCAAGAAGAACCAATTAAACGCATGCGCGACGGAATTGCGCGCGCGCTGCTCCGTCGATTTCGAGGTTATGTTGGAAATGTTTTTCACGAGTGCTTTGGGACTGCTGTGACCATGTCGGTTAAAATTGAAAAAACAATGCACGAGATGAGCTTGAGGGAGATGATGAACGACAGTTCGGCCACGGGGATGATTTTGAACGTCGATAAGTCGTGGCGGGACGCGTACTCGAAGCTCTATTACGAATTCCTGAAGACTATGCAGGCTCATCCCTCGGAGCTTCAAATTTTCGACACCATATCCTATTTTATTCAAAATTGTACCGATACCCTAGATTTAATACGCAGTGAGTAATAAAACATCGATATTCTTCGATAATACATTCTGTACTGTAACGATTTTTCTCATTAAAATTATAGAAATGCAAGCAAAAGTGTCGATCTCGGAACTGTTGAAAGAGGAGTTGGCCTTGGAGAACGAGAGGAATACTTGGAGACTCATTCACTGCTTGTACAGAGACCGTTTGTTTCCTCCTGATTCTGAAATGGCAGAGGGCACCGATACGCAACGTTACATCTCCGAAAAGAACATCATAGAAAATTACTACAAAAGCGACCATTCGATAAGGGAGTTTCAGTTAATCGTGGATTGGCTGGAGAAAAATGCCTTGGATCAAATCGAAAAAGAGCCATCGATAGAGCACTTCACGGACAAAACCATCGCCTGGGAAAATACACTGCACCAGTTGCAAAACAGTCAGTACGAGGTGACATTTACTTCGTCCAGGCCCATTGTTTCTTCTCTCGATCCTGACGCACCCATCAGAGAAGGCAAACCGCTGCACGATTTGGATCAGGAAGATGACACGAGACTCGAAAAGAGAATGTTCCTCGAAGTATAACTTTTTCAGAAAATTTACAGTAAAAGTCGGCGAGTTTCGAGTAAACGTTTAATTTATATTTAATGAAAATTAGATTCGATGCGGCAGACTGCGACAAGCGCAATCTCTGGCGATGCATTGCGGACAACCCTGGAGAGCCGCGTGTCTGCTGGGTTGGATGCCTTATCACGATCCAAATTACAACAGTCAATCGACTGGAGTAAAGTTGCCCGTCGAAGGAAACGCCAACAGAAGTTTGTGGAAGCTCAACTCTTGGGAACTTTCCGAAGACAATCGTGTTGGTTCGTATATTTCTTGAAATGAAACTGGTGTAACTAATTTTTCAGAAAGTAATGAACTATTGCTTTGTTTTGAACAGGTCAATTTTACCGGGGAATTTACGCGAGTCTCTGTGGCAACTCGAGGCAAGTCTTGCCCTTGGCGCAGTCGTGGCAAGATGGACTTTGGGCCCACATGAAATCGCTTCTGGATGTTCGGGTGGAAAAAGAAGTTCGAGATTCTATGCCGAAAAACTACACCTCCATGCCTGATGATTACTGGAAAAACGAGATGGACGTTGAGGATATTTTTAACGAGTTGCAGTCGTCCAAGAACCCTTTGATCCGGATGCAAGCGATGGAACCCAGTCAACTCATTCAAAAATACTTAATCCTAGACCAGATACCGCAGTTGATGGATGAGGTTGACAAAATGTTGGAGTCGAACTTGTGTCACTCGCAGTTTCTGCGATTCCTCGCTCATTTGGTTCTATTTCTGAGACAAATTCGGCAAAGCGTCAAGCACAAAGTCGTAAATAAGATTCTACTCTCGTATGTTCGAGTGCTCATCGACATCGGAGACCCGACGCTCGTCGCTTATTACACCGCCACGTTGTCGCCGAACGATCAGATCTCGAATTACGCCAGTTTTTTGGAGAAAATCAAGGATCACGATGAACGCATAAAATGTCTCGCCGCTGCCGAAGAGACCAATTTAAACGTAGAGGCCATTACGAAGCTCGTCGTCGAGAACATCAGGCAAAAGAACCTGGAGCAGTCTCTGGATTTGAAGGGCGAAATAACCGAAGCCGATATAGAAAAAATTGAAGCCCTTGACTGGCTCATTTTCTACCCGAGTCAACGAGAGGAAGCACTGTGGCAGACGAACGCGCTCATTCGGTATTTTCTGACCAGCGAGAAAATCGATGCTGCTCGCCAAGCTTTCAATAAGGTTCTTTTTCTTGTTCAATAATTTTGAGATTTTATTTTTCAATTTTTCTAATGTATATTTGCGTTTTCAGATACCTCAAGATTGTATTCAATTCATCGTGTCCGAGTATCCGGCCATGGATGGCACGATAGAAAATTTTACCATGATGGATAGTTTGCCGCAAAAAGCGTCTTGCTCGATTCGCGAATATTTGTGCTACAGATCGTATCTCGATGCGCAAGAAGGTTTTGACGAGTGGTTCACGCATTTCCATGATAAAAAACCACAAGCTTTGGAAGAATTGCCCAAGCACGCGACTTTCACGGAAAAAGTGGCTTACGACCATAAAAAAGCTCAATACAATTCCGAGCTGGAACATTGGAAATCCATTATGCAGAATCACACGAAGGTATAATCATTTTTTATTTCTGCATTTTCAATTATGCTTCAAAAGTTGATTCTTTTCAAACTTACGAATCAAATCGAAAGCAAATTTAATGCAATGTCATTCGAATTTTAGGAAGTGAAAAAGCTGCTCTTCAACATCCTGCTTTTCCCTGAGGGAGGTTGGTTAGTCGACTCGAAATCCAATGAGACGAAAAGAGCGAGTTCGGAAGAAATGTCACGCCAACACCAGATGGAACGACTGCGTGAACTTTGCCTACCAAAAATTACTTTCCTCCTTTACAGGGTCATGTCAGAAATGAACGAGCATGCCGAATGCGTTCAACTCGCCAACACTCTTGCCTCTGAGCAGTATTGTTTGTACCAAGTATGTACTCGGATTGCGTTATCTAGTTTATTTTCTGAACCGGGCAGTAATTGAAATTTCGTTATTTCAGGTATTCCCGAAGGAAAAGCTGCGAGAAGTGTTGAGACAGATCTGCGAGTCTTCTCTTGTTTTGATGAATCAAAAGAAAGACCCTTGGGGATATTCCAAGTAAATGGCATTTTATCAGTGTCGAAAATCAATGTTATTTATACTAAAACCATGCATTCTGAAATGACATGTTCAACATAAATTTGTTTCTTTTTCACTTTTTCAAATACAATCATGTAGTTCTGTACATATTTTTGTAGTTTTTTGATAAGTATTGAAAATAAAACTACATTCATGATTTGAAGAGCAAATTCTATTATGTAAAAGGAGTTGAAAGGATCGATAAAATACATGATTTCGTTTTTTCACGTCAGATATATTACAAAGAATTGAAAAACTTTACATTCGGGTGAAAAACGTGACCAAACTATTTTTATAATAGGAAGTAAATGAGAAAAGTTGTGTTTTCTCACTTCACGTGACTCTTAATGTTTTCAATTATTGCTGGCAACTTCGAAGCGTCGACAAGAAGCACTCGTCTGAAAGGCATCATTTCTTCGTCCCCTTCGCCCCACGTGCCTGACAAACCACTGTCGGAATCCTTCTCTACAGAAAATTCGAAATTGACTGTAGCCGATTCAGCAATAATTTCTTCTTCGGGATTGCTCCACAGTACATTTGGTTGCTCAGTTCCTTTGTTTTTCTTTCCCTTTGTCTTGTCGCTGACTTTCTTCTCATTGGTTTTGTACAATTTGCAAATGAGGATGAAATGCGTAAATTCAAACGGCATTTTTTTACTCGAAGCCCTCTTCATTTCCGACACTAAATTTTCTAAGAGGGGCACTGAAATTTGCGCCGGGATATTAACGAATCGCTCGTTGATCAATAATCCCAAAGAAACAGAGCTGTTTTCCAAAACTTGTTTAATCATGGTGTTTACAGCGTCCGTAGCGTGCTCATTTGCCAATTCTTTCAGCAATTCCCTCAATTGCTGAACGCAAGGAACATTCTGTAAACAAATATGAAGTATTTATTTTTTGGCGGAGAAATTAAGGTGAAAGTATGTCAAATTTGCTCGATTGTTTTTACTTGTCTATCGGAAATGTTGATGGCTGTCGTGATACCGAACACGTCGTTAATATCATCGTCTTCGTCATCTGAATCTGGTCCATCGTTCGACTGCTTGATGACGGATCCAATGTAATTTTGGGAGATAATCAATTCTGTTAGATTTCCCAAATCGATGTGGGCTTTCAGAAACAGTTGTTGTAAAAGGGTTTTAATTCCATGAAAGTCCGGATCTTGTGGGTTGCGTCCCTCAAAATCTACTTGGATTTGCATCCCCTAAAACAATTTTTAACAATTTTTAGACGAAAATAAAATCTAAACAATTCGCATTTTACGTAAGAATGCAACGAAGTGAATTGAAAATTATTAACTTTTGTGCAATTTTTTCTCGTAAAACATAACGCGAATTTGCCGATCGGCGTGTGAATTTTAGGTTATAACGTGCGTTAGAAATAAAAAGATGTCTTTTCTCACCTGCTCTTTCGGCACTTCATCATTGATGCTTTCGTCACTCGACAAATCGTTTTCGCCGTGGTCTTTTCTGGCGATATTTTGTTGAACACGTTTTTTGATCGGATTCGACATATTTCACAAATGACGCAATTCAAGGCAATTTACACCGTGAGCAACTCAACATAACAAGACATGACCAGAATTGAACCAAACTTTCGACCAAACGAACGAAACGGAACGAAACCAAGCGCGTTAATTGAATTTCGATAACGAAAAAAAATGTACCCGAGTTTCGAATCCGCGATCTGATTGTTAATTCCGAAAAATAGTACAAACTAGTTCAAATTTAGCTATTTTGTAACTCTTGGAAATGAAATATCAGATTCGATACGGTAGAAACTTGTCGTATTTAACTTAAAAGTGGTAATTCAATTAAGAGCATAATTAAAAAACACGTGTTCGAAATATTTGTTTTAAAAATTCAAAATAATTTAATTCGTAAATTCGCTGGTACAGTAGAAATAGTTGCATTTGCGCTCTACCTTAGCTTTTAAGTAGTCACATACCCAAGTAGACAGACACGCTTCTTATACTACTTCCTCGAGTAGAAAAAATATTTCGATGTTTTTGTCAACAAGGTATAAAATCTTCCTTCTCTAGCAGTACAATTATTATCGAGGTATAAAAATTGTTCATGCATGATCATTTCAAACGATTTAAAGATTTTTGAACGTCCGTAAAGTCGGAAATGTGAAAAATCCCCCAGTTTTTTTAAGTTCCCTCCCCTCCCCTCTCTATAAAATTTGTTTTAACTTCATTCCACTCAATTTTTGAAAGAAATAAAGCAACCTTCGTTAACACATTACAAACATTTTCGTAAAGAATGATCACAACTTGATGTAAAAAAAGATCAATGTTCCGCTTCGTCTTTTTCACATACAAAAACGGGAAGACGAAATGTAAAGGGCGGAAGCACAAGTGATTAAAGTTAAAAGAGCTGTAAATGAAATCCCGACTGCGCAATGGTATGCTAATGAGACCTCGGACCGAGGCAGGGAAGTAAGAAGCACGGGGTAACTTTATTTGGAAGTGGCCTGGCCCACTTCGGGTCGTTTCGTCGGTTTCGTTTCGTCCGTGCTGGGCTGTTACCTCCGCGAGAAAATTCGATTAAAGTTCTTGCGCATGACTGAAAGGAAATTTCGCTTTTCTCGCGACTATCTAAGAAGCCGCTGTCAGGTGGCACCACGGCCACGACCGAGTACTTTTGTCGTAGCCTCCGCGAATATGTAGCAGAGTGGCTACATACGAGAGGCCGCGTACTTGTATTTGTAGGTTATAAGGGAGGAAAAAAAAGAGTTAAAACGATAACCGGCCAATCGTTTTAATGTGATAACGCGAGTGCGAGGCCCTGTTTTTCCTCGGGGGGTGAGATAGCTGTACGTCTACTCTTTAGATGTTTTTCGCGTAGTTGATGTTTTGGATCTCAATTAATGTGTAATTTTTCATATTTATTATACTACACGAGCATATAGAGGCTGATACATATTTTTCACACTACACCGTTGTACAATATACGTTGAATACGATCGAATAATGAATCGTGCATCAATTATCGCCAGTACAATCAAATCCGATTGGCTTTCCATTTTGGCTGTTCGATGTTGCGATGTTTTGTAGTATAATAAACATTCAAGGCTGATGCGAACAATGCGTATATTCGTGTACATAAAGACGTTCTTAATAAGCATTCATCAAATATTAGCTGTCTCACCTGCCTTGATCTGTCTTATATTTCTTCGTTTATGTAACGATTGTTTCGAGCCTCGGAAAAAAGGGAAAATTCACAGGATGCTTTTACGCGCTGGCCTTTATTATCTGGAATATCGAATTTTTTCTCTGTCCTCTTCCGATATCCAATCGCCCTTGCACTTCCGGGCGAACGCAGTTTTAATTCGAAAGTCCGATCAAATATTGGAATCTAGAATTGATGGCGTTTCGAAGAAGTATCCTGAATTGCTTTTACGCATTCCAAGGCGCCCTTGCTGAAATTTAGATTCTATTGACAGAAACTGATTATTCCGCCGAGTTTCTAACGCGAGATATACTTTTTTTCCGGAAAGAAACATGTATGAAACTTCCATTTACTGTGTAATGCTTCTTGTTTTACGACAAATCAACTTTCAACCCCAGTTAAATCGTCGTTTTTACTTTTTTTCACTTCACGGGGCAAACGGAACTTTCGATTGATTCAAAATGTAGCGTTCGGCTAATCTGTCGTTGAAATGTAATCCATCTAATCCGCGGCCGTGTAAGGAGTGCGAAAGAAGCGAGCGTAAGAATAGCGCTCATCTGAAGTACGGGCACGTATTCTTCATAATCTTTGCCGCGAGAGCTATAAAAGTTTAGTCGTGTAAAACCCGAGGAGCTGGCAATGAAATTAACCCATCAGGCTACATCGTAGGGGCCGGTGCTAGACGCAACTAGTTGATTTATCGGTGGTACTTTCGCGCAGTGAAAACTAGCTGGGAGGTTGAATTAGATTACGACGCGTGCACAAATTGCTTTATTCAAATGCAATTTCAGGGTGGGGGCGACTTATTTATGCGAACTATAAAGAGGCCATCGACAGATCGGCTCTTGTGTATCGTCATGACAACAGATCTCATCGCTGGAGCTTTTCGATTCTCATTATCGTCGCTTATTCATTTCCCCGTGCCGGTAAACTTTTCACGTCGTCTTCTTTTTCATCTTTGAGATGCTGCAAAATAATTTCTATACACTTTTCACATTAAATCTTTTTCCTATACTTCAAATGCTTCGACGGATAAATTAAATCAATGAATAAATACGTTTTCTTCGGGAATTTTATTTCTATAAACCAGTGGTGTTTTTTACATCGTATATAAGTCGGATCGTAAATATTCGATCTAAAGCTGTAGGCGGTTTTACGAATATAATGATTGTTATCGCATTCTCGCTCGCTCTGGGGATTTGATGAAATCGGAAGGTGGAGTGTCCGATGCGTGATTATCTTTTTCTATTGATTGGAGGGGAGCTTAAATATTTTTCATCGGATAATGACTCGTAATCTCTTTTTTTAACGGGCATATCCTTTTATCAATATAGACTTTTATTCATTCACGTGCGATCGATAAGATTTCTTTCGCTTTAATAGACTTTATTCATACTCAAAATTGAAGTTCTTTCATACTTTGAAAAATAAAACCACTGCAAATTAATCACTTCGATGAAATACGATGAAACCTCTCTTATCACGTTGAAATTAGTTGCTATCGTTGAATCGGCATTTTGATCGAAATTTTAGTATTTCAAAAATGCAAAAAGAAAAGAGATTGCGTCAATTCAATATGCTTATCTAAAGATGACGAGTTTTAAATGAAAGTTATAGCTTGCATGGAGCATATATAGTTTGAGGATTAACTGCCTATAGGAGGGAGGTCCATTGAGACCTTGAATCAACAGTAAATCCATTTCGGTCACATGAGAACTAGAGCAGCCTCATTTTTCCAGCATCTTTTATCATCTATTCTACTGATACGCCTTTCCTTTTCAGTCGCTTTTTTTTGTATAACTTGAAAACTTCATTAAAACGTATAAAACAGAATTCCTCGATACGTATAAGGAATTGGTTGCACCGCAAAAGCCACAAATCTGCGAAGTCTTTCCCAATAAATTATTCCATAGCATAAAAGAGAAAACAAAAACTGGAAATATTATAAGGTGAAAATTGCAATGTGGGCGTGGGAATTACAAGCACGATTCAGTCGTTTATCCGGGACATTGTATCAAGGTCTTATTATCGCTGCCAAATCACCCTGTTGCTTCGGCTCTGATTTCTGATAAGAGAGTGATCGAACTAATGTGGCGATAAAAAGAGAAGCTGAGCTCCACTTCTTTCAGACACCGATCGCAGCTTGATGCAATCTGAGAATCCGCGAGGTAGAAACCACTAAGTTTGATAAAGACGAAAAAAACTCACTTCTACAGTGAAAAGCAAATCAATAAATCGAGGATATCGCTCGTTTTCATCTCCTCTTCTTTTCATCTTCCCCATTGAACAGTAACCCTACTGCTGGTGCTGGTGATGCTGGTGGTGAAGGTGTTCGTGATGGTGCTGCCGGCGTTGCTTCTATGTCTACTTACGTGAATGACTGATGCGCCTGAAAAGAATATTTTAATGATCGCGTCAGGCTATAAATATTTTGATAACACGCATTTTAAACACATGCTTCAGCGAATGTGATATGGGCATTTTAATTTTATTAGCTCTGAATTTTCGTCGTGAATTTCGTCGAAAATAAAAGACTATTTTATGTTCATAAGATTAATTGTTTTTTTGATATGATAAAAAAAAAGCGTACTTGACTCTTTATAAAAATTATAATTATGTATTGAACTTTAATTCTTATAATATTGAAATAAAACAAGGATTGTTATTTCAGTGAATAATAAGTTGAGATGAAGGTTTATATAATTGGAAAGTTACAGTTTTAAAGTTACGTATCGACTTGGCAATAATATTATAAGTTTCCTATTGAAACGAGGTTCACCTTTCGCCTACTTCTAAACAAATTTTCCCTCGGGGGTTTCTTTTTTCTTGAATTACGTTTCCAATAAAACATTCATGCTGTCGACTAGACAAGGCAGTTCATTTATTTACATTTCGGTTGTTCAGCTTGCGAGAAAGAGGCTTTCACTCAAAGAGAAAATTCTCTGATTCTTATTCCTCACCAAATAAGAATCGTTGAAACGAAACATTGGAAAATTCACCTTACATATTGTTTCACTAAGATAAATATTTGGTAGATACTGTATGATCTCGTGAGATTAGTGTGTTTCCCAAAACCATGTTTTATAGTAGAGACGGACTTGTTGAATTTTACAATTTTTTTTGTAGAATCCCTATTTATAAAGTAATAATGTCTCAGAAAACAAAATAACATTGAATAATTGTCGAATAAGTTACGCGCAAAAACATCCGAATTCATTCAAAGAATTGATAAGTATTTTATTATTTAAAATAAATCACATGTATTGCTTGAGAACAAAATAATATTGTTGAGCAAAGCATATTTTTTACGTTGCGGCTATCAAAATCTTATCGTCAAGTTTAATTCTAACGATGCGGTTTTGGTTGAGTCAAGGAAAGTTTTCTCTCGGTGTGGTTGAATGATTGAGTGGTTTCATCTGAGTAAGTTTGGTGATTTCCGCGATTTTAACGATTTCTTAAAATCGCGGTTGTAGTTATTATTGGAACCACTGGAAATTAACACAGCCTTTTGGAATTTTATACAAAATTTGGTAGTTTTGAAATAAAAACATGAAATTTAAAAGGGAGATTGAATAGTTTTCAGTACAATAATTATTGCAATAAAAATCATCAAGCGTCTCCTCAAAATTAATTTTTAAAACAAATAATGTAGAACGGTCGTGGTTGCCGATAGTGAAAAACATAATTTCCAAAAAGACATGTACTTACACGTTTTTTGGATTGCAAGAAAGATTTGTTGTCTCGTATTTAAAATTGAGAACTTGTCCCTGTTTGGAATTGCAAGCAAAAATTGAAAGTACCTCGTCACGCGTATGCATATATGTTATTAGCCAACTGGGATTATCCATACGCGTCCCACTAGTTACTTCGAAGCAGTCCATTATAAATGTACAGTGGTCACGTGCCAGCATTGGCCTGGAAGAAATTCACTGTCAAAGGATATTAAACTACAAACATAATACAGTTTCTCATTTCAGCAAGATGTAATATCGAGCACTATGCGTCAGAAAGATCGAAAAAGAAAGGGCACAAGGTGGTCATATACTTTTTTATATAATTATACTTCATGGAATAAACTGTCTAAAGTCGTAGAATCTTTTAAAAAACCATGCGGTTTAAATAATGAGAATTACAATCAGTGATCTTTCCCCTTTTTGTCAAAGCAAACCTTCATCTGGAATGAGTTTGGGAAAAAGACTCGTTGACTTTTGGCTTTGGCTCTTCATCCATAAACGCTGCGAATTTTCCGAAAAGGGTACCAACTTGGGGTTATACGAAATATAAAATGTAAGTTTCAACTCCGCGTTGTAATAACGAAAGCGTTGTAAAAAAATTAAAAAGAGGACGAACAAAGATAAACAAAACAAAGCGTCGGAGAGGACATATATTTTTAGCGGGACTTGTGTGGGTCTCTGTCGCGCAGATATTTTTCAAGTCGTTGATATACGAATTGTGTAATATATGAAGGGCATATACAATGTTAAGCTACGACGGCAGGACGCAAAATATAGCTTGCCACGGACAAAAGAGCGGCTCGAAGCTTTTTAATTGCGTCGGCCTCTGTTTCGCCATTTACTACTGGTTCCTCTGCTCGCGAATTTCCCTTTTCCTCGGTCTCTTCTTCAGATTTATTATATTTCCTGTTGGGCCATTATAAGACATTATGAAATGGATTCAGTCACAATTTTTGATACGGGAATTTTCAGCATTTTCGTAAATATCGCGGTTTTATCTGCATTCAATCCCAGTGCTCCGAAGAAGAAAGCAGTGTTGGAATTCAGTCCTGTTCTCGGCCGTTTTCGCACGAACGAGCTTTGAATCACTCATCTCACAAAGCGTCTGAAAATCGAATATTTTTCATTGCAAAAGCAACGCAACATTCGTATAATCGTATTGGCGGAATTACGTTGATGGCAGACCCGTAAACGCGTAATTTTTAAGATATTCCGATCTGCCTCGGAGCTGCTCGTGCATAAATTTCGAATGCGAATTAAGGATGCTCGGCTTTGAATATGACGACAGGATTATGAATGTTATGTGAAATGGAAGCTGTAACAATTCGAAAGATGCACGAGTTTTGAAATCGCATTTCCGTTTCTGATACGTGAACAGTCGGGGAATATTTTTGTGCACGGTTCTATTCAATCATATTCAATTCGTTTTTACCGCGTGCATCAAAATATTGAGTCATGCAATGAAAGTAATCCTCGATTTTGCTTTGGATAAAGAACAGGTAGAAAAATGAATACCGCACAGGTTTTGCTTTATATGAACTCTTTGATTGATTAATCTGTAGCATTTTTCAATTTCGATATCAAACTCTATCGTATAAACTGTGCATTTATCAAATTTCTGTACCTACTCTACTAAAACAATTCGGTATGAATGATTCCAAATAAACTCCGCTTACTACCATCAAAAAGCAAAAAGTGACTTTTATCGTCACTTTTACACGAGATGTGAAAGCTTGCCTTTTTCAATGAAACCAATGTTTTTCGTGTCTGTTGATTTCTTCATAATTTTTTTTTCTACGCAATAATAAAAAATAGAATACAAAAAATAAAATAAATAGTGAATAAATAATTATAATCAAGAATGAAAATGTGAAATTTTCAAAACATTTCAGTAAAAAAGTTTTAATCACACGAATCTTGCTAATTTTTGCATGAAACATTTAAATTAAATGTTTATCCTTATAAATTAAAATAACGTAAAATGTCGGTTCCGAATTTTTTTCGATTTTACGGTCCTTTATATTGAATCCTTAAATTATAGATACATTTTTTTCCATAGTTACATGTGGTTTTTACATAATCACAGTCATATGTGTAAAATTAATACCATATATGGGCTATGTATATACTTTACTTAGGACAATATGTGGCACCGTTTTACTGGGGTATTCGTTTGTTTCAACTTATTAGTTTCTCCGTGAAATTGCTTACTCTGTAATATTGCTTTCCCAAGTAAAAAGTATTTCATATAAATTTATAGAAAGTATTGTGTAGAATTTTCATCAACTCAAAGAATCAAAGAAAAGTTTGAAAAGCTTTTCACAGCATGATTTGAAAGCAATACAATGCCATGAAATACTTATCACAGGTTCCAAGCGAGTACTTCTATAGATCGAAAGTTGACATTTTGTTTCTATAGTACATAAAAAACAGTGAAAAATTGCAAGTGATTGCAAATTATCGCAATTAAGTCTAATGTAACATTCAACCTCCAAATACCGTTTTACACGAATCAAATTCCTCCGTCGTAAAAAAGAGGACATGTAAAACGGTCCTCTGTCGAATAAACTGCACGAAAAATGCCATGTGAAATTTTTTAATCGCGATTTAAAAAGCGTACATGATACATGGATTTGGTCGCGCAGGCGCGTCATTCGTGCCTGCACAAACGTACGGGCATATACGTGGAAATGGGGAAGGTCCATTCATATAAGGTAAAAAGTTTGAAACATTGGGAAGAAGCAAGTAGCATAGCAAGGAAGGGGTTGTGCTTGCAGGGCAGTTACTGTTGGCGATGTTGCTGCTTCTGTTACCTTCGCCGGTAGGGCGCAAACTCATCATTACGGTGGTCCTCCCACCGTTCTCCAATGGGAGGAGCTTTTACGTTCGCCAATACATATCCTGCTCGAGGGAAATCAGTCCTTCAACGTCCAAAACGCGCGCGAAACAGCGCGTTACGTCACAGCGGATTTTAAGGATTTTTCGATAAATGTAAAATAAAACTGTAACGAAAGAAGTTTCAAATCCGCTGTGCGTGGTCGTCTTAAGATCGGAAAGACTGGAGCCGTGAAATAAAAAAAAGGCGAAGGGGACGAGGAAGATCCAGTCCCCCCCTGCGCGAAATTAACGTTGCGGTCTTCGTTGTTTTCACGCGTGTTCGATCATTGCTGGGAACGTCGGTACGAAATGACCGTGACCGAGCGCGTGAGACCCATTCTTTTTGCGCGCACGGGACCGGATATTTAATTGTTATTCCTAGATTCCATTGCGATTTAGCCGAGTGTAATGAAACATTGTGACCTTCCTTTCATTCTTGGGAAATCGAGTGATAATAACTGTAATGAAATATGCGATAAATTACAATATCTTCCATCGTCATTGCCGAGCGGGTCGCTGATGATTATGCACTTATGATTCGTAAAATTGTGGCTCGAACAAATGATAAAAACCATAGAAAGAGTTGGGTCTCTGGGCTACGAGGAAGTGCTGTGCCGCGAAAATTTGACGAATCGAAAAAATCATTGGATCGATGTAGCGACACGGTAGTATTTAGGTACATTTTTCAACCATTTAAACATCCTGTTTCGGGAGTTTTATGCATTGTTTGCGATGTCGAGTACCGCAATTTTTGGATATCAATACTATGTTAAACAATTTGGGAATTGATCTTAAGAAAAGTTTCAAAACGGCCTTAAGATAGATCGGGCGCGATCATGCAGTTTATGCAGAAACGTGAATATTCCATTTTAATTGATGGCACGTATGATAAATTAAAAATGTCTACTTGAAATCGCGTTAAATTATATCTCATAATCTCATAATTTGTAACATTACACACAGTTTTAGTCCCTGAAAGAAGAGTTGATGAGTTTACTTTTGTTCTCTATTTTTTCTGTATGCATGAAATCTTGACGATCAAAGGTGCATTTTCATGCATGACATAATAAGAAATTAATGCGCAAAATTTCATTAATGTACGAAATTTTGATCTCGGAAAATTGTGACCAACTTCCAATTTTTGGCTTCATTGTGCATGCAAGTGTAGCGAAAAATAAAGATAATAAAGAGATACTGTTGAAATAATATTGGAAAAAATGTTCCCTTAATTTATTTGTTACATCTGCACTGGTTTTTATGTTCAAAAAAACAAAATTGGATTTCAACTAATATTTTTAGTATTCACAATGTTTCCGTGGACAATGTTAGAGCGCTAAACCGATTTTTAAAAAATTGATTTTCTAATTATGACTTGTTACTATAAATTGTAAATTATATGAAACTAATATGTATGTTAATAAGGTGGTGTCAGCCATACTTTACAATAATCACTCATAAATTCAAAGAATTAATTCGTAATAAAATTGCATTAATTCTGGAGGTACGTTTATCGTAATATTCACCTACAATTTTTGCTTTTCACCATATTTTATTTAACAGCATCGCGAAATCCGAGCGACATTGGAAGATTAACGATAAAAAAAATGTCTGCTCATCTCATATTATACTTCAGTATTTCAAAAAGTTGAAATATTTTAAAAAAGTCCATTTTCTGGCGAGAGATTTTCCTCACTTAAAGCAGAAATTTTCTTGGCTCAATTAGATTCGTTAAATCATAAACGCACCTTTTTAAACGTGAAATTTGGAAATATTCAAAATGTAGGTATCGTTTAAAATTAAGACAGAAATCATCGT
>JABFQM010000917.1:0-26671 GCA_022816865.1 Zelostemma sp. ZL-2020
GGAAATTCATTCGCCAAGGATCCGCCGAGAATAGAAATTGATTGAAGTTGTAAGTTACAGAGACTGCCACGGTCATTATTGAAAATCCGGAGAATTATGGGGGCGTCTGTTCCGGCTTTCGCGCGACGATAATGTTTTCGGGAAAATATGGCCGATTGGATATTTGCATCCAGGATATCATACTTTCCGGGATATGTCACATGATGGAAGGTTCAATTAGGTTCCCACACTTTCGTGTACTTTGAGCCGCTTGAATAATGCTCCGACTTTCGGGCTCGTCGTCATCTTTCGCTGATTGACACGCTTTTCAAACTGAGAATGCGAAAAATTCAATTCTCTCTTCGCGTTATTCCCGTTTCACTCAACTTTTATGGCAGAAAGTCTGCAAGTGATGCAGTTGTATCGACTTTTGAGCGACTCCGAAGTTGAAATTCGCAACGCTTTGGTGATACGGATTATTTTTCGTTAAACGTCGCATCGTGTTGCGAAATTTCACGGAACGACCCAATTCCAATCGGAATTTTGATAATTTGATACCCGGAAAAAAGCAAACCTCTCGGGTATTTTTACTGCCCGACCACGTACGGGAATGACTTCTTGAAACTTAAACTTTACTCCTCGTCAAATAAGCGCTCTTTGGAAATTACAAAGCATTTCACGTCAGGGAAACGAAGTCACCGGGTCGCCGACATTCCCGCATGCAGAAGAAAAATTAGCGCCACAATGTCCAAGAAACGTGCAAGAAATATTAAGTCGCACGCACATTGTAGTAAACTTTTTGAATTAGATTTTTGTAAATTGACGAGTCTGGGAAAGTAAAGTTATTTTCCGAGTTTTAAAGTAATAATTGCCTCTTCAAAGAGTTCATCTAAAGCTACCGAACTGTAACTGCCACCGGAAGCAAAAACGTCTGGAACTTTAAATTATTTCGATGTATTTTGAATATTTACAAAATTATTCCATTAAATTTTCACAGCCAAAAAGTTTTTGGGTCAGTAAGCAGGGATTAAAACCGAAATGAAACATTGGTTCAGTTCCAGTTTCAGCTCTGGAAATCCTTTCGCTGCTAACATAAAATATTGTGTCATAGCATATATTTTGTTTGACATATTTAGTTGTGGTTTCGGTTTCTTTATAGTACCTATAATTCGAGCGACAGATTACACGCTCGTCCCCTTATCGCATCCGGAACCTCAAGTAACATTGGATTCTAAATGAGGCTCAATTACGAAAAGCTGCTCCGATAATTTGGCGAATTCCCACAGGAGCTTTGTTCATTCAACAAAACCTTCCCTTTGAGTGTGCAATCGAAGCATCCAAAGTGACTTTTGACTCGTGTCGCATGCACATTTTCTTGTCACATTCGCAAAATAACTTGACGTTGAATAAATTAGCAAGCTAACAGATGCAAGGTTATTGGCAAACTCGGCACATGTGGCGCATCACTTATTAATTGCGAATCAATAATTATCAAGCTGATGTCGTCCAACGCAGCCGTGTCGTGGCAACGATGTTGTTTAAAGCTTCCCAAGAAACCAATATGCGGCACACGAGCTACTGCCATTAGACTTTAGTACGTTTAGTATGTAAAAGGAAGTATACGTGGTAATGTTACTGTGGCTTTCCTTTTGCTGACAAGCCAGTAGGTCGATTGTTTGTAGCACGCTCCCTTTGCCCGCCACTTCTCGCGGTTCCACGCCAACGACATTATATTTGAAAATTTCAGCGTCGCCTTCTCGGCTAACATCGGTAAATGGAGCCTGGAAATTCACCGAAGGAAATTGTTCGGTTGCGTAAATTTTGAAAATAACGTCATTTTCGTCAACGGCATTCAACAGAACGGGAAATTCTGTGTAATATTCAAGCGCCTTCATTTCTAATTCACTTTTCCCTGACTTGGAAATCAGTTAAATATTTGATGAAACTGTAATTGTTCAACAAAGATCATCAGGTCAAAAATATATGAATGGAATCATTCGAAAACTATTATTATGGATCATGTTATTCTTTCGGGAACAAAATGCAGATACAAAGTTTCAAAGTATCGCTCTCGCCGAGTGTTGAAAAGAGCAGGTTTTCATTGTAAGTGAATTCTTCGAGAGCCGCAATAAATTCGACGTGGCGAAGCGAGAAAGAGGACAAATTTTATCGATGACGGCTTTTGCTTTGCTCTGTTGTCGAAAGCGTTACGAATACAGGCGAAGAATAGGAATAAGAAAGAGGGCACAAGTGTGTAAGCAAAGTCGGTATGAAAGTCCAAATACTTCGGACAAAGAAGTTTACTGGGTAAATATCATACGGGGCGCAGGTTCTGAACAAGAAGAGGGATCACCACAAGAGTTGAAAGAGGGAATGTGTGCGCTCGAGAAGCCCGGGGGAAACCTGCGCGTGTACTCTCGGAACGTACGCAATTAGAATGATTCACTACGCGAAAAAGAGTATTGTAATTTACATGAAAATTCATTATTTCAGCGCATTTTTTAATGCAGTCACATGTTTTTTCCACGGTATATTTCATTTATCCAGCTAAGAATCTTTAACGCAGTTTATCAAAGATAAAAACTGAAAAGCATTTGTTTTCTGCTCGATGAACGCAAAGCAACTTTCCATGGAGGAAATTTCATTGGAATCGGCGAACGAAAATTGTACTTTCAGCCAAATTACACTCGGAGCTTTTGGGTACAAGGGATACTGTATATTGGCGCCGAAAAAATATTTGCTCGTGAAAAACACGGAGTATCTGATGTACTCTAGTCGATGAAAAATACACGACTTCCCTGTGAAAATCGACATTCTAGTATTTCCATTCGTATCATATTTCAAGTGCGTTGTTGCGCTTTTCATTCGTCAAATATTGAATTATTAAAAACATATAAAAATACAAAAGTCGATTACCATCAACCGAAGTGAATCTGGTGCAAAAAGCGCGTGCTTTCAAGTGTCAAAAATGAATTCTTATCAATTTTATGTGCTTGAAAAAAATGTTTCAAAAGTTTTAATTCTCAGACTGCATTATTTCGTTTTACTACACTGATATGATTGCAAACAATTTCGGCTATTTTTAAAACTACATCGAAATTCGCCTGCGTAAAATGCAAAATTGAGATTATATTGTCCGAATTTTCGAACAATGGTCTTTTGCTAGTACACCGATTAATTCAATGACCATCAAACATGTGCGCCTTCATTGAAACGATACACCGCACACGTCAATCAACAAATTTCAACTGTAATTCTTGTATCAAAATCACCCTCGTAGTAACAGAGGCGTTCCGTTCAAAACATTTCAATTTAAACAAAAACCCATTTATTGTTCTAAACATTACATTTACCTCATCACGAATAAGTACAATCCTGCATAGTTTTAATTTTGTAAAATTCGTATCCAAAATACAAAGAGAAGTTTGCGGTTTTTTTACCTCACTCAAAAATCGCGTCGTATTTTAAATCCATGCCAAAACAATAAAAACGGATTACTAAAAAAACAAATACGCGTTATTAATGCGAGTACTAAATTCGCACCGATAACGAATTTAAAAAAATCACGTAAACGTATGGAACCTTCCTTGAATTTTCGCTTGCACCAAATTCAGTAGCATTTAGCTCGAGAAACGCAGGGGAAAATTGACATGTACGAAAACACGTGCCGCTAAAGCTGTGTCGGAATTCCGGCGGAATGCGAGAACGCGGGACAGCCCGGTGGTGCTAATTATTGCATTATGCAGCGAGTCTTGCATAGGCGATGGTCGATGGCACGCATCGCCATCGTGCCTGCGGCATCTAATTGTTTCTGCACCCAAAGTTTGCCGGCCGCGAAATCTTCGTCACGACTCGATATTTCTGCTCGCGAATCAACAAGTGGCTCGCCCGTGTTCAGGTGACACGCACGATACGACGAAAAAGAGTGCGTCAACGCTTTACCGCAGAAAATAATATCCCAAACGTTTAAAAACTGCGAACTATTCCCACACAATTCCACGGAGAATTGACTCGAACGACAATTTCCGCGATAAAAATAGCCCTTTTCGCATCGTTCGTGTGAAATTAACAACAAGAAGCAGATGGAACATGCATTCGCGACCGTACTTTCAATGCGCCAGCTGCCTTTGACATTCGTATGTCGAGTTTAACACGATTGCGTGCATGAAATTGCAATAGAAAATTGTACGTATAATCGCGCACGACTCCTTCGGCTGGAAAATTTGGAGAAACTTGCCAGTGTACCTTGGTCTTTTCTGAATTAAACGAAGTTACCTTTTTTGCAGAAAAAGAATTTCTTCTAACGTTCAACCGAGCGAAATGCGTTATTCAGTTGCTTCTTGAATTGGAATAATTTTTCGATGCAATTTCATTACGATTGTGAATTGTTCATATTCGTTCCGTACGAGACGGAAAATTTGGTATAAAAGTGAATCAAACTGCGGGTAATAATTCTCCACCGGAAGAGTCGGAGAATTTTAATTTCAATTCATTCGCCGAACGCAACGCGGAGACGACGCTTCGAAAGTGCCGCGCGTATGTTGTATTTTATTTTACAGAAACCCGAGTCACGGCAAATTAATATCGCCATGAAAATGTAGTTGAATTCGTTACTCGGCGTGATGTATAGGGCGAATTGTTTCGTGCGGGATCGCAATGAATTCACGCGTAATATCACAAGTTACAAAGGACGAAAATGTAGCGTGTCGACGGGGTAAAATAGACCGCGTCGCGCGTAGCTTCCTCCATTTTCTGCCGTCATAAAAAATTTATGCGACGAAACAGCTAAATTTTGAATCACGGGCAAAAGTTACTCGCGAAATAATTCCACCGCGTTGGCGTTGTTCGAGGGGCTTCGGCGTTCTGTTATTTTGCGAACAACTTTTTCCCCGGTGCGATAACGTACGTCATCGAAGTGTTCATTCGTCGAATTCGTTTTCAACAAAAACCGACAAAAGCTATGGTTTTTCCTTTAATTCCTCGTACGTTTGCATGTATTTTATTTCTGGTTTTTCTATCATCGGTTATTTATTAAATAAAAGAGATGGGACAACATTCGGAAAGCAGAAATCGTTTTTACGGAAATTCCTGCTCCATTCCATTCGCGTGAGCTTAAATTTCCAGTCATGGACGTTTCACTATCCTCAAACGCTAAAACCCTTAGAAATCTGTCGTGCACTGTCCACTCGGTGTTTCATGCTATCCGTTAACGTTGAGCAATATCAGAGACGATTTTCATCTCTGGCGAATAATACGAACTTTGGACGTCGCCTTCAACTTTGAAACGTTGTATCTCACTGTTGGGTGAACCACCAAAAGATATTATTGTTTCTAAGTAATCAAGAACCAAAAGCGAGCTATTCAAACTTGTTTCCAACCAAACACTCGGTAACGTGCGAATGGTTACGGAAATTTTTTCGCCTATTATTTAAATCGATGATGCTTTTCGGTCTGCAAAAACTATAATTTTCAAGAAAACATAACTCGAGTCATTCCTACATTTAAAATGATTACTAAGAAATGGAATTATGGAATCGAGACAACGAAATGGTTGATTTTATAAACATTTTCCGAATTTTCAATTAATTATACTCTTTGAACGTTTCCAATTTTTATGCAATTGCAAGGAGGCTGAAAAATTCGCAAGAAATTAAGTATCAACGAAAAAGGTAAAGAATAAAAGAGAAAATTGAGTTGAACATTCGCTACTTTTCTGTCCACTTTTTCTTTCTTTTCTTTTCTATTTTTCTTCTTGATCTATTTCTAATATTTTTCAAAATCGAAATGTTATTCTCCACTAAAAAACTTTTATAAATCATTACCGGTATAATAAGTCGATTTTTATTATTTTAAAAACGATCAAAAAATGGAATAAATAATCAACAAAGTATTGTGAATTTTAAAAATGAGAATAATAAATTGATAACATAATAATTTGGATAAATGACAATTGCAACAGTAAATAAAACCATACAAATATTTACGTAATATTGACATTCAAGTTAAATTGAAATAAAAACCCATTTAAATTTAGTTAATAATCAAAATTCAATAATTTTTAGTACGATAGCCGGTTTGTATGAAATTCAAAAATAATTCTATTAAAATTTCATTGAAATGCCAACAAAGTTCGAACAAATCAAATCGTAATCGAATGTTCAATACAATACAGTTTGTTTCGACAACTTCAATTAAAATTGAACGATAGTTGTAATCGAACTTTAATTGGATTTCATTACAATTTAAATTTCCGTCATTTGAACTCAGTTATTCATCTACTTATTCATTCATACGTATATTCTTATTCAATTTGATCCCTTTCAACTTGGAAAATCTATCCATATTTTTCGTGCTTTTGAACGATAGTTTATTTCCCAAATAAATATGAATAAAATCAAGAAGATTTTCAGTTTTTAATGTAAGAACCAGTAAATTTTTATTACGAAACAAAAAAATTGAAGTGAAGTGACAACTTCAGGATTGAAAAAGTGATTTATATTTCTAAATCAATAAGGAGTAATAAATCTGTTCCGACAAAATTTACAACGAGAAAAAAGTCAGGAAGAAGAATTTATTTCGATTTAAAACTTACACCGCTCAAGGATGAACTAGAGACACTTTGAAAAATTGCGAAAATCCATAAAAATTGGTGAGGTGTATGCCTGTTTATTATTCAAGCTATGCGTAAAATTTGCAGTACATTGATCGAGCGATTGAAGAATTGTCCACGATTCAACATGATTTTACACGCGTTCTTACGAGACAATGCAAGATTGCGATATATCACTCGAAAAAAAGTACAATATAAATTTCAATGTTTAAATATGCATAAAGTTGTAGTATAGAACAAAATGCGATGAAAATTAATCAAAGATTTTCCGATTTATCAATGACAATGGGCGTTAAAGTCAGTTTTGTCTTTGTCACTCTGAAAGAGTGAGAAATAATGAATGAAGCCCGATCATTCCAGAGCATGCCTGATCAGGTTTAAATCACGCCTGATCAGGTCAAACCAGGCCTGACAAGGCATGAATTTTGTACTAAACGCATGTACACAATTTTTCAACTCTAAAAACGTAGCTACAGTTCTCAATAAATTCATACAATCATTAAAAAGACATCCCCTCTTCAAATCAGCGTGTTTAAAATTGGCAAAAACGTACAATCTCTACATAAAAATGTATCTTCTTCAAAATATGACGGAGAAAAGTGATTACGCCACCATAATCGCAACAAATAACGTTCCAGCACTTCGTTTCGAATTTTCATCAAAGCAACGACCAGAAACAATAGCGACATCTCCGACTCGGACACTCTCCCTTACACGTGAAGTAAAATCATAAAAGTGTTGAAAACGTTTATTGGATTTTAATGTTTTCAGGTCAAATCCGTACTGTCGAGTTCGCATAAGCCGAGATGGAGGGAAAAAGAAAGAGACGTCGGCCGGCGCAAGTTGAAGAGGGATGTTGGGGGGACGTTGGGGGAGAGGGATGCAGGGATAGCGAGCTGTGTGCACTCGTGCGGAATTAACACTGCACAAAGCCAACGTCGGGGCGGCTATCTGCTTCGTTTCGTGTCTCACTTTCGCCAGGCTAGCGCTTCGCCGTGGCATCTCGCTTTCCGTGTAGTTGCAGTGGCGTTTTACGAGACGCCACCGCGAAAGGGAGATTGATGAGCGCCGTGTTAGTGCGACGACGAGCTCGCACAATGGCGCACGGACTGCCTCGGAAGCGCCGCATTGGCTGCCTCCTCTCAAGAGTATTTCGAGGCGCTCTCGATTGATGAATCGATAAATTGACACCGGCCAATCGTCGGTGCAATCATTGTTACGAGGCCGGCAAAAAAGAGGCAACAAATGTGGATTGTGCTTTTAGATTCCACTTGGCCAAACTCTTTCCCACTTCGATCGTAATTAAAAAATTATTCCTTTCGTTCTCTCTTCCCCTCGACACGATTTCATCCGTTCCATTGAAACTCGTTTGATCTTTTTCCGCTTCAAAGCGTCTATGGGATATTGAATTGCAAAAACATTTTAATAAAATGACGGATATTTGTTTCGATGTAAATATAAAAACGACAGAGTACCTCGGAGTATTGGAATCGGATCAATCAATAGTTGCGGCAAACGAAAGAAACTGTCTTCCAAGGTAAAGTACAAAATTGGCTTTCGCGGTACGGGAAAGAAGGGTAATATCTCGAGGCGATACCCCGTAGCTAATAGCTCGTGTATCTCGTGGTTATTCTTGGCGTCGCGCAGTCAACCCATCCAGCTGCGACGTCAAACTCGCGGTACGTCATTGGCTTTTACAACAACACACAATGCACACGAGCTACTTTCCCGTAACTAGATTTCCTGACACGGTCCACAGCCGCTGCGTATACGTGCGTCTTGTCAATGTGTTTGCCTACCTGCGTGTACACGGTTCGGTTCCTCGCCGCAAGCTCGGGCCGCACTTAGCAACGTCAGCCATGACAAACCCTAATGCAAGCTAATGTAAGGCCCTTTACCAGCTAATGCGAACGACTGAATTAAAGAGTTGATAAGCCTTATCAAAGGACCAAGGCTCAGCCAGAGAGCCAGCGCTACCGAAGCTTTTGTCTCCCTATATTCGTCTCTGGTTACGATACAACAAGGGAACAACGTTACAAGGCAATTAACGCCGATATTTCGGGGTGTCCTGTTCCAGGGGTAACAGTCTCCAACAGATGCACGTAATTAGACGAACACTCTGGTGATCAATGCCGAACGTGACAGAATAGAACGCGTCGTGACCTTAGGACTGTGTATACACGGCAAACAAGTAACGAGGCCGAAATGCAGTTAGGAGTGGATGATTATGATTCGAATAGCCGAAATTTACGCGATGTAATCGCGGTCGAATCAATGGAAAATAACGGGCTTGGTTCCGGGGATGCTGATAAGAAAAAATGAGAGACACGCGATAGCGAAATGACGTTGGAGCCGTGGTTTTTACTCGCCGATTGGCCCCGTGTTCCCAAGCGTCTAATACGTCACAGTAGCTCTCTATCAATACGCTCATAAATTCGAATACTGATAAACAGAGCAGCGCGGATTCAGATGCTGCAATCAATTTTCCATTTACACTAGCGACTGTCTCGAATTACGAAATTACAGTACCGAAGTGACATTAATTAGATTCATTGTCAACAGCCCAGTTTCCGGTTTGCGTGCAGCGAAGTGTAAGTGCAGTGCCTGTAATATACTGAATCGACAATGTGGTAACCACGAAACACCATTGCGGCGTACAATCGAAATATCGCCCGTACTTGAGAATTGCGCGATAACTCGGTTAAGGTTTCGTTGCGCGAGCACATTTCTTCATTACTTTAACGAGCGATAGATGATTTTTTCAATTGGGAAGAAACGTCGCGTCGCGCCGTGAAAATGTATCATCAGATCTCTTATCGATAACGCGAATGTAAAAGCATTGTGAGATTTGCAAGGCAATCCGCATTGACATCGAGGCTCGGCCTAATTGTGCCCATCCGTTCCGGACGTCGACTCTCGTCTTGTATTACAATCCAAAAAGCACGAGCCCTCGAGGGAAGCTCGACATTAATGAGACATTCTGCTGTGATAAATGTAGAAGCCAAGGACGACCTATTTCCAATTATTTTTGAGATACGGATGCAATGGGACTGTCGATTACAGATGCTCTCCTTTGCATGACGCGACCGACTTTCCTTGAGAACGTCGTCGCTTTATTATTCATTTATTACATTCAACGATTATTCCGCGTTTTCGTAAAATGGATCTTTCTTTTTCTTTCATCGACGCTCGGCGAAATAAAACGATATCGAGCCGTGGGAATTGGGGCTGGGGGATGTATAAAGTAACAAAAATCTTCATTTCCAACTTGTAATTTCATATTCCCCGGGAGCGTTTGAGCGAAAAGTTCAATAATGCGGAAGAAACAACTGCGCGATTCGAGCGTTAATTTGCACTAAAGAGCGAAGTATTTTATCAGAAAGAAGGCTTTCCAGAGACGTCTTTCGCGCTTTGAAGCGGGCCATGAATGCGGGCTTTCTAAATACTAATTATGTCACTGCTGCGTTTCTGTGGAAAGTAAAGAAGCTGACTAAGTGTTTACCGTCGAGCATTCTCATCCGGTAATAATCACGCTCCGTAAAGACCATTATACCGGCCGGGAAAATGGAGCAAGTTTCCATTAATTAACTTTTGTCTGCCGACACAAAAAATGTTAATAAAGTCTCGCTATGCGGGCAAGTTGCGTTCGATCTCGTGGACATTTTTCTTTATCCCATTCAGTTGCGTGACTAGAATATCAAATCGCCGAAGTAAGAAACAAAGAACCTAAAACAAGCGTCTCCAAATCTTCGCGAGTTATCTCTTTTTAATCATGCTTTAATTTATGAAAGAATCGAGCTGTGATTTCCCGCCGGGAAATTTCCATTCTCTGATTAAAAAATGCGTTTGTATTTTCATAGCGTGCTCCAATATTTGCATTTGCGAATGGAAATTTGCTGGTGGAAAATCAGCATTCGATGTTAATTTTTTCCCACGCTGCTTCAACGGCGGATTATTCTCGCGCGGTGGCAAAAGACGAAATTTTTTTTTCAAAGGCTCGTGATTTTCCTACCGACTTCAATTATTATGTTAACTTCGGTTAATGAATTGCGGTTACCTTAATTATTGAAATATTCAACTAGTTCATCTCGAAGTTTACAGAGACTAGTACAAAACGAAAAAGAAACTAATTTTATTGAAACTTTAAAATTCATTTCAACTTTCTGGTTCTGCTATGCAAAACCGTTCGAGAACTTCCGAGTGCATTTTCTCGGAAAAGCGGACTCTTTAAGCTACCGGCTTTTGGCTGTTTGTCACTCTGTATTAATTGATATTTATGACATACTAATCACTTGAGACACAACGTTCAACACCGTTTCTGGATTCGTTTAATTCGTTCCAAAATACTCCGCGTTCGTAACAAATTTTCTTTGACGAAGGAATCAATGGCATGAAATTAAATGCCCTAGTTAACTTCCAAAGTTGATATAAATCATAGCCCACTTTCAACCCTTGACGCACAATGCACCATTTAGTTTCATTTACAATTTCAGCTTTATTTGAAAGCTCAAATATTCTACTTCAAGAAAATAATTGAATAAATGGATTTTCGGAACGTGTAGAAATTTCGAAATATCCTTTTTTATGGATTATAAACTTTCCCAATCTGGAATTCGAAACAGGTTGAACAAGATTGCGAACGCTTGTAGTCATAATAACTCAAGAAAGAACTTAATTTCACTCATTTGTCCCTCCTTTGCGCTCTTTATACTGTAATAAACACTCGACAAAAACCTCCATTTGCATATGCTTCCGGACTAAATAACCGTGTTGACTAAAGCAATTAAGAACGGATTGAAAAGTAAAAAAAGGTTATCGCTCGTAACAATAACAAATATCATAATTTCGAAATCTACTCGAGATTCAGCGGAAGTGGAGCTCTCAACATAAATTATAGGTACAGAAATTTCGCCTGGTGTTGAAATGAAAAAATACATTGTCGCGTGCAACTTTGTATCTCCGAGCATTCGATGCAAATTAACCGTAATTTGCCCTATGCCATAGAACTGAACAGCGCCACGCGTAAAAGGGTTGATTTAGAAGGCGAGGCCAATTTCTTTTTCATTCAACGTTTCGAATGAAAAGTAGCCGGCTGTTATTTCATGGCGTTCTGTGGTATGTTGCTTGGGTTATGGATGTCGAGATATATATCTGCGACTCCGTGGATGAACGAGGGAAGAGGGAAAAGGAGAAAATGAGGAAGACGGAGAGAAAGAAAGGGTGAATGCGGGCCAAAAGCGCATGCACCCTCGAAGGCCCTGTTGGGGGCCTCGGCATCAACTTCCGGAGGGTAGTAAATAATCTAGATAACAGCGAGGATGTTCCGGGGAATCTCGGCAAATCCGTAATGGCGCACAACTCGAAAAGCACCCCAACTGTACGATGAAATTTCGGCTGGCTACCGATCGGTCGCGGATAGACTGACGCATGCAAAAGGAATTGGCTTCCAAGGGATCAAAGATCCCAACCCCTTAATCAAATTTTTTCGCATCCGGTTAATCGCACGCCGATTTTTTCCATGTGAATAGATTTAAAATCAGCGCATCGTTTGAAATGTGCGAGTTATCGATTTGTGTAGTGAAAAATGGTACTCGATTTATTGAACCGCGCAAAATTTTCGCGGCGTATCAATTATGTTTCCTTATCAGAGTGCTTTGTATTTACAGAATGCAATTTGAGAGCGTTGCTTTCTCTTAGTGGAAGGCAGATCCGATTATAGATACGATCCACCGCGTTTCCACCGAGTCAAAGAAAAGTTCGCGAACGACGTGCTCCTTCGCCGCTTCTCCCGGCGTGCTCGCGATCCGTGCGAGATAAACTTTTCCTGCTTGCTCCGCGGCTTTAAAGGAGCAACGTTTCATTGCGTTAGCTGGCGCTATTGACCCGGAAAATGCCGCGGGATCAAAGAAATGACATTTTTATACGCGAACAAATTAAAACGTAGGAGGAGAATGAAACACTGATGCACGAGGAAAATGAAAAGATTATAGAGCTTTCGTTGACAAGCTTTCACGAGATTTGTGTGACCAGTAAACGCGTTACGAGTAATCCATTATGAAATTCTAATGCTCAAAGAGCGACGGAATCAACAATTTTTGCTGTTAAATGAAGAGACTTTACTGTTTTTGTATCTAAAGCGGATTTTCTCATCAGACTTATATTGGATTTTTGATAAAGCGGCAAAGTTGATGATGCACTGTATCAATTTGCGAAAAATTGAAATGCAGACGTTTCATACGATGACGTTTTTCGCTAAGATGTAAATTATATCAAGCATGACAACTTGGAAGCTCGCTTTTTCATATATATCTAAGATATTTCCAGTTCAGCATCGGCTCTTTATATGAATATTCAACGCGGTTGCGACTAGATAACTTTCAACTTTGACGAAGCCAAATGGGATGTACACTGCAAACATTCGCGATGGAGTAATTTGCAAATGTTAATAACCCAATAGGAATTAAGCTCCTTAATGCTGAAAATGTAGTTTCAAAGAGGAGCGATTCATTCGTTTTACCTGACGCTTGGTTCTATTCTCAGAATTTCCGATGAAAATGATTGAGCGCAAACGCTTACCTGTAACAGAAAAAGAAAAAAGCCGGTCAGTACAATTAAATGCACATCAAACGTACGAAACATTATATTTTTACAACATAACACCTTGAAAATGATTTTCATTTTCATTCCCATAAGCAATAACTGTTTTGACGGAACTTGAAATCCTGAAACTGTTCGGAATTTTTATAAAAAGCGACTAAAAATCATTGCGACATAGAACGCTCTTCCCTTTAAAATGTCTCGAAAAAGCTCGACAAAATGTCACTAGCGAGTATAAGAAACTGTTGAACTAAATTCAGGGCGCATCAAGGAGCATCAGCGAAGAGGCCGACGCGTTTCATTAAATATAGAAACTCAATTTCCCCGAGTTGATTTAACGGAAAAACGCGAAGCGTACATAGCGAGCACTAAGTGAAAAGTCGCGTGTGACGCGCGACGACTAGGGGGAACAATAAAATTTCGTGTGTAGCCCGAAGCGGCCCCGGCGGAAGTACTTCATTCCGCGCCGGCTTCCGAAGAATACGGTCGCCTTATGTAAACGCCAGCCATACAAATAACTTACACGCGCGCATGTGATTCAAGTTCTGCAGTCGGCCCGACGTAATTGCAGCTGCCGTTGATTACGGTGCTCGCCATTAGCAGTAAAATAATACCGGCTGAGCCGCGGTTTCGCGGAAACACTTCGTCGCTGCTTATTCTTAGGTCGGCTGAAATCAATACGGCAACGCGTCGTTGCACGAGATTTCTCAACGTACGCGCGGCGTTCCCGCACGTACCAACACGCGCCAGCTGCGCCGGCCATAAGAATATTTCATTTTATTCGCCGCATGCGGCGCGATAAATTATTTGCCGCACGGACAATGCACCGGAAAGCTCTTGACACTTTTTCCGCGGAGTGACGAAAACTTTTCATATTGTCGTCGAAAAGTGCGGCCAAAATCCTTTTCTCCATACCCAGACATTTTCGTTTTACGTCGTCAAGCGTCGTTCATTTTTGCCCCTATAAATGCATGTTTCAAGGATTTTGTAAACTCGGCAAAATCTCCGAGCGACTCGTCGGATTGTGATATTCCATTATCTCAATATTCAGCATTTCAAAAGGTGACACGGACTTGTCATGGGGTCTTGGAATAGATTCAACATCGCTGAGAAATATGCGAGGAAAATCACGAGGTGTCTTGAAAATGCAAAGAAACGTCGAGCAGAAATAAAGATTAAACCTTGACATTTCGATTTTGAATCGTGAGAGCATTCGGCTCGAAAGTTAATTAATTGTGGCGAGACGACGCGAACAATAATTCAGACCAACAATCAACAACCTGCACGTCCCTTTACGTGCGCGGCGCACTGTAGACGCGGCTTATTCGCCGGCAAAAGCTCCACATCTCGTATCGATTCTCGAACGTCATACCGACAATTTATGCCGCCAAAATTCGCGGCGCACACGAAGAGACGTCGAAACTCATCGCTCGTAAACTTTTGTAATTGATGCCTCGGGAGTTCCGAGTAACCGTCAAAAATTCGCACTCGGCTAAAAATTTATGCACTGCCTTTGACGGGGCTGAAACTAAGAAACTTGGCAACGTTTTAAGACGATCTCGAAACACAAATAAAAGTAATAAATTGAAAACAAAAAGGAAATGCAAGCCGTTTGAACAGTTTCTTTAGTCTTCCTTGTGTAAAGAACTGACGCGCGAGTTGATTAAATTAATCATGGCGAGGTATTTTACGCAACTGTTTTTAAAAATACATCATTCTAGCGTCGACAAGGAGCATGATTGAACAGCAGTCAACTGCAGAGTGTTGCACGTAACGCAAAGCCCTCTTTGAAATGCATTAACGCGTAAAGTCCTGCTTTGCCGCCGACGCTTACGTGGTAGCTGAACGTTATTTAGATAGTTAAAGAGTACGCAGATAAGCCGGCATCGTCATTTGTGCTTGCTCATACGGTCCTTCCATATTCACACATTTTCGTGTACACAAAACTACTCGTATCAGCAACTGATGCACTCATTACGCGCCAGTAAACCTCATCGATGAATAATATCGTAGAGATACCCGGATTTATTGTCTTTGTTGCAATAATCGAAACGGTTTATTAACTGGTTTATTAAATATCACTGGAAAAGCCGATATTACAAAACGAATAACTTGACTACATAATTATCGTTTTTGAGTGTAGCTCTGCAAATCATTCTTTTGTTTTTATAATTGATTTTCTTTACAATCTAAAATGAGTTACGTGGTTCTGATGAAAAAACAGTTATTTCACTGAATATTTCCATAAAATCGTTCAAATATAATCGCATTACTCAAAGGAATTTTTATGCAATTTAATTCCTTTCGATTCTATGTGAGAAAAAATTGGTATTATTAATTATAATCGAATATCCCAGTTTTAATTAAACCCCTTTTCAAAATTATTCATTACAATTTTATCGCAAGTTTCTAAGCCGCAGAAGACGAATTTATTTTGGTTTGAACCGAGTTTCATACTTGGTTGCGTTTTGTAATGAAAATATATGAAATTTATATTACGGAGCGCATAAATTAATTAAATTTACAAATATGTAAACTCTCAAGTAAAATACTGCAATATAATAATGTTGTGTGAAACTGAGTTTTGGAATTATGTTTAATTATTTACCGGTCAGTTGAAATGCGTAACGAGACTTTTTTTTTGCACCGTGATGCTTGAAGCGTAGCAGTGTGCCCTATTTTCGAAATATGCATAGCAAGTCAACTTGCTATGCATTTCACGTACTTGATTTTGTATAATATCATTATGTCCGTGCTTCTATTTGAATACCATGAAGTTGAAAATATAGAAAATGAGAAGAAAAAAATGTAAAGCATGTATCTGGCGGTTCTTCGCGCTTCTCATTTTTGCTGTGTAAGCTGCTATCGATTTTGCAATATTCTTGGCTCCCGTAATCCAATCCGGATCCTTTAGCAAGGGAAAACCGAGATAAGAATACAGCTAAACAAAACCGTGACGATATTTTGTAGGCGAAGAAAAGTCCCGGAAATAAATAATCTCTTCTCGGAAAAATACTGCCGCGATAAGAGTTGCATCGGTGCGCGAGTTTCACGGGTTCGATCCGATCGGAAAATGCTCGATTCTCGCCAAAGTTCTCGCTAAATTTTCAAGATTTTTAATTACACTCGTGCTTTGAAAGATGATGCTCCGCGCGAAAAGGGAGCGTAAAACTTTAAAATGTTCCTTTTCTCAGCGAAACGGTATGCCGAGAAATAATTAAGCAAAAAAGAGCAGAGAAAAAAGTGTCAATGAGGAAAAAAATGTTCATGACCGGGGGGCAAAGTTTTTCTCATTGTTCGAATATTCATCCGCGTCGGGATGAGACCCGGGGGAGGGTGAAGGGGGCAAAAAGTTGGAATCGTCTGAAACAAAGCCGCGGATAGAATGCGAAGCCAAGAGACTCGGGATTTAAAGGCGCGATTGCATCAAAGGTCGCGACCTCCTCAGATATTGGGATCATTAGATTCGAGTGCAAACTTTCCTTTCGGCAAATTGTAGCTCTTGCTTATTTTTACTTCTCTCGGATTCAATTGACCTTCGTCGAACGAAAATACTCTAGGTAATTTATCAAAATGTTCCCGAGAAAGAGAGAAATTTCTGGGTTTTTTTTTCTTAGATATGAACCGTAACGTATAAAACCATGAATAATTCATTAAGGGGTTAGATGATCTACATCCCGAGTTAATTCAAGGAAAAAACCGAAGAATAAAAAGGCTCGAAACCGTGGGGAAGATGAAATTGCGGGGATTGTTGTTGGGAGAATCTACGAGGAAACTGATTGTGAGTGAATTCTTGACAATTTCTGCGTCTGTGCGATGCATTCCAATGTTTACACTGGGCTTATCTGAAATACGTGACTTTTATTTCTCTATCCGAGGCTCTTTCTGAACGTGACTCGGACACGCGCATTTTGCATCGAAGAAAAGAGAATCAGCAGCGCAATAACGCAGCGCTCGCGACACTTTTGTCCGCTCCGAAAAGGCCGGGAAACGTGATTTTCGGACCTTCGGCACTGCCATTCGAAAAAATTTACATTTCACTAAAGTTACCTCCGTTTTCAAAGTAACTATAGAACGAGGGAACAAAAAAAAACAGAATCACAGCCCGAAAAAGTTGGGAGTAGTTAAAAATTACGATTTCGACCTCTATCGATCCAAACTCGCGCTCGTCCTTTTCCCAAGTGCTCGAGTAAACTCGACCGATCATTAAAGTGGTCCAGATGTGCAGGGGGGGAGTGAATCCCGAGTCTTAATCTCATAGTCACGCCCCCTACCATCAACGTCCATTCATGAAAGTCCTTCCGATAATATTCTCCACAAAAAAAAATTAAAACGCATTTCGAGTAGAATCAACGATAAACCCAAAGAGAGCGTTCAATAATCGCGCAATGTTTCTTGGGTTCGGGAAAATGTAAAATAGAAAAAACGATTGTCCCGGAGTTAATCGGGTCGGCTATTGTGTCTCTTCCAGTGAATAGCGCGGCGCAACATTCATGCGTGGAAATATTGTCTCAATTCGTAAATTGGATTGGACCAATTTTCGAGGGGAGCAGCGTGTTCTGGGTCACATTGCCCTAAGGGCCATCCCTGAGTGCCGTGGCAACAGCGGCAGTAGCAGGCAGAAGCCGTGGTGGAAGAGTAGGTGCTGCGAGCAAGAAAGCAGTGGCAAGGGGTCGATCAATAACACGCCGCAGAGTGGCGCTGCCGTTCCCGTGCCGCGTTGCTGTTTCCGATGCCCGACCCTCCCCGACGCACTTTTTCGCACAATTTTCCATTGCGTACTCACGCGCCGTGAATATTTGGAAAATTCGCACTCGCTTTAATTCCCTTCGTAACCGCGGCACAATGAGAACGCGGGGTCGAAGTCAAGAGAGTCAAGATTTTCAGCGGGATAAATCCTCCGCGCTCGGATGAGAGAGGGCTTTGTTGATCTCCTCGGGAGCTACTCGGGAAACGTACTCTTTGTGGAGGCGAATTATGGAATAAGTTAATGTTGTCTGGGAACAGGACAATTATCGTGAAACGTTCGAGGAGATTGTTGGCAAAGACTTTATTTACGTTTCTCGATGGCAAGCCTTGGAAAATTAAGGAACCCGGAAAAAAGCGGACTTGTTGATTTAGCCGAGCTTTATTTTTTCTCGCTCGGGAAAAACATTTTTTCGTTCACCGCTGATTGGGTTTTTCGACGCACTTTTTCTGCATTTCTCGTCGATCTTGAGAAGTTGATTGGAAAATGATGAAAGTCTCGAAATTGGATTCGATTTTGCGTATTAATTTATCGATTAGAAATTCGGAGCTTTCTTTGGCAATACAATATGGCCTCGAGCTGTTGACTTGGAGTTAATTAATGCGACGAGAACACGATTAATTATACCGATGTTGTGATTTCGAAGCAATTTTTTCAACTTAGTTTTTCAATTCTATAATTGAATTTATTTATACTTGAAATATTACAGTTTTGCAGGTCGAACAATGAGTTATTCAAAGGTTTTAATAGACGCTGCGCCGGGTCAAATCGATTGGAAGTATAACGTCGAAAACATTTTCTTTGGAGCGAGATTCGTACGTGCACCTGAAAAGATCGATTAGCCGTCGTGCGTTTCAGCGAAGTGACAAAATAATCGCTCGGCACGGACAAATGAGACCGTAATTATTGACATTTTGTAATTTGCCTGCCTGTCAGGTTAACGCGAAAAGTCTATTTCCACGGATTATAAGTCCACCAATTTTCAGCACGAATTAGCATCGATTAATTCGTAAAAAATTTCGTCCTTTCTCATTACGTTTCACGTGGTTTCTAAAATTCCCGACTCGAGCGTGTATAAGTTACGGTATTAAAATTCGTAATTACACTTCATAAATGAGGGGATTTTTGAGTCGAGTATATTTGACAAGGATAAAATGCGAACTCCCGTGAAATGAACTTAAAGAGAGCAATGGAAATAATTAAACCTTCATTAAGAACGATGCAGTCGGAGCTCAGCTGACATTTAATTACGAGCCACGTCGCAAATTTTATGTGATGTGCATCCTTTCTAATAAATTCGTAGACAATGCGAACAAAACGTTACATCGCAGTTATTACCGAATCTCTGAAATAACATAATTAATATAAATTAAGCTTTCGACTGTTGCAGAATGTTTAGCCACGAGTACGCGAAAATGTGTGTACCCGCTGTGAACGATTAAACTTTCGGTTCATTCGAGTCAATGTTGCTTCACGATTCACGTGAATTCGCGCAAAGCTTCCTCTGCGCGTTCTGTTTATCTTTGTTAATATCTGTTTATTCGTACGTCATAATTTAGCGTGACGCTATTGTTCTATGAAAAAGAGTGCATTCCTCATCCAATAAATTAATCCGTCAAAGCGAGGTACGAATGAATTTTGAACGAGCGATGCATCCAGTCCGCGTTATTCATTTCTTTCCTCCGATTCGCTCGAAATAAATTTAATTACGCTGAATTATGATTCCTCTATTCTCAGAATGTTCGCTATTCACGGAGCTAGAATCCATCTTTATCAAGTATCTTGGACGTATTTTATTTCAGATTCCCCGCTCTCCCGTCAATTTGATCCATGGAATTTCAACCTCATTTTTTATCTCATTCCCTTTGAAATGTTGCATCGCGTTGCAAAGCTTTTTTGCTCGTAATGGGCAAGCGTCTCTTGTAGATCATACTCGCGATTAAAGCCCCCAACTGCAAAATAAGTGGCACTACCCGCGGCTTCATTGGCCTGAAACTCCCAACTTTTTTCAATGTGACCGATGCTTTCCTATTTACTCGCCTTTTACCGGCGGAAATTTCATACGGAAGAGTTCTTGGTCCGCAGAAGCTCGACGTTTCTCTCGGCACATTAATTTAAAACACTTCATCAATCTTTTGCGCGCTGAAAAAGGCTCGTCGCTCATATATAATTTTATTATCGACGAGATCATTTTCGCTGCATTACGTTCCTCCGAATTTCAACAACTTTCCGAAACCTTCGATAATTGGCAAAATTTTTTACAGCCAAAAGTTCCCCGAAATTATCTTCGTTTAGTTTAATGAGGATCGTCAAATGAACATGGAATTCGCGATTATCAGCCGAGCACAAAAGTACAGAAAAGTTGGCGGCTGGAATTTTATGTGCCTCGCGAGAGAGTACGATAAAGCGCCGCGAGACTTTAACGATTGATGGAGTCGGATAAATGTAATAAAGTATGAAGCTTTCGAGCGATGTTTTTCG
Source organism: Zelostemma sp. ZL-2020 (assembly GCA_022816865.1). Lineage (NCBI taxonomy): Eukaryota > Metazoa > Arthropoda > Insecta > Hymenoptera > Platygastridae > Zelostemma > Zelostemma sp. ZL-2020. Next base: position 20,415 of record JABFQM010000917.1, read on the forward strand.
TCATCAGTCATTTGCAGCGATCGCCCGATGGACGAGGCTAAATCACGTTAGGCCACGCGAAGATAAAATTCGCCCGAGATTACCGGAGATAGCGCGTCGCTCTGCGGGGAATTATCCTCAATCTGGATCGAGGCGATGTTCCGGTTATTCGGTTACGAGGAGAAATAAAATTACCAACGTTGCTCGGCGGATATCAGAAAGAAAGACAGATGCCAGTGAAGGATATGAAATCAGAAAATTCCAAGATACGGTACTTCGAGTGACGTTTCATTTCCGCTACACCTAACCGCTTTTCCGAATTTGAAATTAGTCACGAGCATTTGCATTTTGTGCCCTTCCTAAAACGGAAGTAAACTTTGCAGGTGAATGGATTCGTTTGGGAACTTTTTATTAAAAAAACATCTTCTCCAAGAGCTTTTTTAGTGGTGTCTAGTGCTGAAATCTACATTTTTTACGACGCTGTAAAAAATAAAAACCAGGGACAAATTTCAGACTCCGATCTCGCTCAGATATGTTATAACGCGGAACATTGTTCTCGGTTTTGGACTAAAAATTTCCCATTTACTCGAATTTTAAAAAACTTGTGCCGGTCGATCGTTCGGGTAGAGTTTTGTTTATTTTATAAATTCATCCGGCAAATGGAATACTTTGCAATTTTTATGCCCGACAGGTACTAACCGCTTTTTACGGTGCTCGCATTTTGATCTAGTGAAAAAAGAAAGTATATATTTTTTCATGTAGCCCACATACGTATTGCGAAATGGAATAAATAATCGCGGTACGCGCGATTTTCCAGATCGTGTGTCGAATCGTAAAAAGGAGAAAAACGTGGCGTTGCCGTATTGAGCCGAGTCAGTAGTAACGACCTAGTCAGGTCAGACATTGTACCCAACGCGTAGAATACACGCAATGCATAATGAAACGATGCATCGTTTCAAGACTCCTAACAAACTTTATAAACAACGCGCTAGTTCCCCCGGCGTATTTTTCACAGAAAAATATACAACTCTTTTATTCATTCGCGAAAGCAAATGTATGAAATCCCGGGGAAAATAAAATTCGCGGTTCGAAAGCGCACGCTAGAAACAATAGAATACCGATTGAGAACCGCGCAAACAATGATGTGCCGATTCGCGTAACCCGTAACATAAATATGTCCAAAAGACAACGAAATCACGGCAAAATGTCGAGCGAACAAAATTTTTCAACGTCCAAAAGCTTTTGCATTAAAAAGTGGTTCTTTGTGGCGCGAGAGACGACAAACTTTTTAACAAGAATATAACTCTTTATAAACAGAACATAAAAGCGGATCGAAAACTAAGTGATTCCGGTGCAAGTTTCGTCAGACGCGACGTTTGATCGGAAACTTTACATTGGTTTTAGGGCTCTTAAAGTGGCACGAAACCGTAGAAGTAACGTTTCATTAGTACGGATCGGATCGAATTATTCGGAAAGATAAAATCGTCATTTTCCCCAACGGTGTTTCGTCTTAATTGGCCGTTGGGATGGAGCCATTGACTCGGTTTACCAATGGACCCGCGGCTTATTGAGATAAGCTTCTCTTACCTACGAAATCCTGGATGCCGATTGGCTGTTTAGGTTACATAATACGTCTTTAAGAGGAGCTTACTTTAACGCTATTTTACGACGCAACCTACTGACCCGTGAACCATTGTTCTCACGCGAGAAAGACGTACATTTTGTAATTTTTACAGAGTTCACAAAGTTGTCACTTAACGAGGTTTTGATAAATGTACTTTTTCAACCGCTATTCTTATTGGTGAACGGGCGATTTGAAAGTTTGTTTTCTTCCAAATGTAAAACGATCATTACTCCATTCGGAGTCCTTAGAAATTCTTCAAAGATTGAATATTGCAATATGACAAGAAGTTCAATCGATCATAAAGAATTTTTCAACTTTGTCCGTGAAGGTGGGTTTTCAGTCGTAGGAGAGTGAGTGCATTTGAAAAGAATATCATATTTCCCGAGGAGAGAAATATTTTATGAAGAATTCTTTGGTGCAGAAATATTAATAAAAAATGCAAACTCGGTTAATTCGTGATTACATTTTTGAAAAATGAAAGCTTTATAAAGTACGTCTATCTTAAATTGATACAAATTAAAATGCTGCTGAAAAGAATGTCAATAAAATCAGCAAGTAAAGCAAGTGTAACAGGCGTGAAACGTGAAAAAATTAAAATTGGAGAAAATGAAAAATTGCATTAATACAATTTTCGTAATTTTACAGGAGAACAATTTCGAAGTGAAATTTGATTATATCAGTAGATAGAAGACTCTTTTTCACGTGAATTTAAATTACAAAATCAAAATCGCGAAAAATGGATTTTGGCGTAAAAATACAGCGACGAAAGTTGAACGATTCTGGGTCGAAGGAAAAGTCGAATTGTCTTTATTCGCGGTTGACCGCGCGTTCAACATCGTAATCACCGGAAAAATCGGTTGCGCTCTTTAAAGGCTTTAATTACCAGTGCCTTGGAATAAATTTTCCGTGTTGTCGACAATGGGACAAAAAAGGAAGCGCAAAAAAGAGCTGCGAGGTCGCTTGGAAACGCTGCAGTTTTTTTCCAGTGAACAAACCAGTGACTTTTGTTGATAAAGAAAATGTAAATAGCTCCGTCGCCTCAGATTTCGTAGGACCGATGACCTCGATTCGCCTGCCACTTCCCTCGTCACGAAGCGCGATTCCCTTAAAAGCCCAAGCGGAAACTTTTGCGGTTCTGCGAAACTTGGTCCGAGTGAATGGCGACGCGCGTGAGTCGAGTGTCGTAAAATTCCGCGACACAACGAGAGAGAAGCGACAGAGAAAAAGAGGACTCGCGGCGTTTCCCTTGATTGTTTTTGGGCTCGTCGTTACCAAAAAAGCAGAAAATTTTATTTACAAAGTCGCCGCTCTTTCGCGACAAACGTACGAGGGCTTTTATTGCGTGCAAGCGTGAAACGTTCGATCACGCTCTCTGATTGGATGAATTCAACCCGTAGAATGGACCTTTGTAAATCCAGTCGAGGAATTTATGCGCGCTAAAAGCCGACGTATTTATTCGCCGTACAAAATCACGCTGCAAGTGAAATTCGCTCGGCGCAAAAAAATTAGAGCGACGCGGTAAAGATACGACACGCTTTTCAACCGCGAAAACTATTCTTTTTAAATGTTTTTACTGCCCTTTTCTTCGTGTCGCGACGCACTATTTATGCGAAAGTTTCTCAAATATTTCAGCACGAAACGCGGCGCTAAAACGAAACGCGTGTCTCCCATCCCGCCGCGCATTCTGCAAACTTTCCAGCCATGGAAAAAAAGTTGCAGTTTGGTCTGTCCCTGGTCCAGCTTTAATTGCTTCGTTCCGTGTTCGACGTAAAAGTCCAATTTTTCTTTTTCTTGAAAATAAAAATACTCCTTCTCTCTTCCCAACACATTTCGAGTTTCCAGTTTTTCCTTCTCGCAAAGCGAGTAATTAGTCCCAACACGCGTGTTTTTCACGACGAATTCTGCGCCTGGAATTGCGCTACTCGAGGCTTGGAAAGCTCGGAGCTTCAAGACGTTCTTGGGTGCTGCATCTTGGCACGTAGCAAGCGCGGGACCACGACGAGTCTCCTCTCTCTCTCTCTCTTCAGCTTCGGAATTACAAGATTCGTTGATAAGGGTTACAGAACTTAATGATAAATATGCATGGACGCTTTCGTGTCATGGCGCGTCCTCGGCGCGGCATTGCCATTGAATTAGAACGCTCGGTTGCAGAGGTAACCGAGCAGCGTGAAATAGGATAACCATCTCGCCAACATCGCCGGCCTTAAATCATTCACGATATCCTTGCTCCTTCGCTAAGTCACCGTGTCCCCTTTGGCTCTCTCTTTCTCCCTTTCTCTCTCCCTCTTTCTCTCGTTTCGCCTCGGCGTCGATCGATTCATCGGTTCTCAAGGGGAAGTAAGATAACAAAGATGCCCGGGAACCTTAAATTGGAGCGCACTTTACTCCGTCCGGGAAGCTGGTATGACGTTTTCATGAAGGGTATCCGCAGTTGGCAAGGAAACAATGGCGAGCGGTTAAATGTAAGTCATGGCGCTGGAGCCTGCGCGACGTACATAAATAATGATCCATGCGCAATGTATAATGTTATCTGCAGTAAGCATGTGTGAGAACTTGCAATATGAACAAATTTACATGCGAAATACATTACGGCAAAGATAAATACACGTTGAGTGCACGAACAAACGAGCGCTATGTGGTAAACATGTAGCGCTCTGAATGTGCGTAGTAACGCGACGAATTGATAAAATTGCCGCTATCGGAACGTGGAAACGTTGATACTCGAGAGCATTCACAAGTCGAAGTGGAAAAAAAATCTTGCGGCTTCTCAGAAGAAGAATTCAACTTTGAAATTGCCATTTTTATGTACAAATCGTTCTCTGTAGTCTCGAATTTTGTTGTGGGTATTCACGATATCCTGAATAGATTATGTTTTTATTAATATTTCATGAAAAGTCTTTTACTTTCGAACTGATTTTTCCAATATTGACGTTATTATGGTAATGTTCTTGTCTGTTCTTCACCAGAAAATTGTAATTCAACTAAATATTTCCGTAAAATTATTTAAATACAATTGCGTTATCAAAAGCGCTTTTTATAGTCTTGATTGTTATTATCTTGAATTGATATATTCAATTTGACAACTCTTTTCCAACACATTTAAACTTTTTATTTAAAAAAAATTATAACTGGTCTTACAATTTTTCAAAAGTGAAATAATATAAATGACATTAATTTACAATAAAAATGGATACAAGTACTTATTCCCGACACAATATAAAAACCGGAGTAAAATATTCATCACTGAGATATTCCAGTTCCGAAGAATACAAAATCCGGCATTACCTCATTTATAAAAAATCGAGTCGAGTCGTTCCTCCGGGAACTCGCAGAATTTTAATTGAAATCGTTTGCAGTTCATTTCTCTCAGTCTGGCAGAAAATACCGAATAATAAAACGAGCGGAACTATATTTACAGAGATCGTTGCGCTCTCAAAATCAAAATATTAAAACGAGCCCAATGAAGGAAAAGCGGAATAACAAATGCACAATTCAAACGCAAAAAGCCGAATGGAGTACGCTTAAATAAAGACGAGGCAAAGTTTGAATAAAAAATTTCCATGCCGTGGAAATGGAAACGTGAAGGTCTAAAGCGAACGGCGAAATTGAGAAACGCGAATAAATCAAAGTGTTTTTCCGCGGTTCGTAACGGTTCGCACGTGGTTGAGGGCCTGTCGCGAATAATGCGACGACGTTTCAAGAATGCCGAATATTCGAGCGTGCGTTGGGTAGCGCGCGAGTGCCTCCCTGGAGGAGATTATTGATAACTCGAGCGAATGAATAAGAATTCATTGAAGCCAGACGCGGTAGCCCTCTAAAGCCGTCGTGAAAGCGGGCGACGTTTGTCGATAAATTTTCGTCGTAAAGAAGGAAGGAAAGAGAAGCCCCGCACTTTGCCGACGACTTTCCCGAGCTGGATGGATGACAGCCGTGCGGAGTCGTTGATTAAACGCTGCTCACTTTTGGACCTTTGCGCGGATCTGCAAAAGAGTATCAAGCGTCGTCGCGACATTTTATTATGCTAAGTTTCTTTTAATCACGAACGAGACGCGACAATGTATAAAATTAAAATGCGTCGCTTTGCGCGTCATTCGAAATTTATTTATACCGAGAAGCTTTGAGTAATTTGCGGGATTTTTGAGTGAGAACGGAGTTCATATTTATTCTTGGTAATGGTGACCTGGTTATTCATTATTGTCACGTGACGCGAATGTCAACGTTTTTTAATATATTTAATTTGGAAGTTCATGCGACGCGGAATTAAAATTTTTTTGGCTGTTCCTTTGAGCGTTTCTTGATTACAAAGTTATTGTAGGGAAGAGTTTTATTTTTTTTTCTTCGCCGAAAAAGTTACAGGGTAGATAGGACCCGCTGGTTTTCAGAAAAGGAAAACAAAAATCGATAAGAAACGTACTTTTTTTTTTTTTTTCAATTTTCCAACCCGAGTTTTTTTACAAAATTTTTTTTTTTTATTCTTTATTTTTCGAATATAAGTTATATCCTTTAAATTTTTCAAATATAAATAAAAAAAAAAAAAAAAAACACAAAAACAATTTTTTTGAGACAAAAGTGCGAAATAATCCAAGAATCGTTAAAAATACCTAAACATATAAAAAGACAAAAAATTTTTCCCTCTCATTCTTATTTTCACTTC
>JABFQM010000918.1:0-26670 GCA_022816865.1 Zelostemma sp. ZL-2020
CGTACGGTCCCGCACGCACGACACGATGGGACTTATCCGAGAACACGACGCTTCGCCCTCCACCTTACTACCCTTCTGCTCGCTCCTCGGCTTTACCTGTTGAACAATTATTTTGCATTTTAATCATGTTTTAAAGAGCTCAAAGTAAAGTGATCCTTGTCTTCCAAAAAACAGAAGATTTTTTTGGAAACATGGGTATTTTTCAGTCGATTGAGTTTTAGATTTTTTTGCAGGTTCTTGGAAGAGTCAAGAAGGTATTGACGTGTTGGATTTTCGATATGTGCTTTCAAATCCTGGTAACGAATTTTCATGTTTTTTCTCTTAACAAATGACTGAAAAAAAGGTATTTTCAACTTCCAAAATTCATAACTTTTGTTAAAATCGAAAAATCTAAAATTTAACTCGTCAGTATCTTTCTTATACGTTTAAAAACTCGTGATTAAATCGGGAAGTTAATTGATGGATAAATAGGATCCCGTTAATTTTTTGAGTGCTAAAAAACGTGAAGAAAAAGATGGCGAGATATTCGAGTTTGAAGATATCAACTTTTCCATTCCATGTTGAGGTTTTACAGCTAATTTTTTACCTTCACGTCGGTAACAACTTTTGCATGCGTTGATGTTCACTATTTTGTTGCCATAAACAATTGAAAAAACAAAACGAAAAAAGTAGCAAGAGGTGAACACATTTCTTCGCCGATTTCTGAGTCGAATACACTGGCATGTTAAACATATAAAAACATTAATTTTAACGTGGAAATCTTTTGAATCTTGAAGGAAAAATGTTTCATTTTTGAATTCAATTTTCCTTGTGATATGAAGGAGGAAGAAAGATAACGTTTTCTGATAACGATTGAGTTTTAGATTTTTTTGCAGGTTCTTGGAAGAGTCAAGAAGGTATTGACTTGTTGGATTTTTGATTTGTGCTTTTCAAATCCTGGTAATGAGTTTTCATGTTTTTTCTCTCGAAAAATGACTATTTTCAACTTTGAAAATTCATAGCTTTTGTTGAAACCAAAAAATCGAAAATTCTTATACGTTCAAAAACTCGAGGTTAAATCGGGAAGTTAATTGGTGGATAAATAGGATCCCGTTAATTTTTTGAGTGCTGAAAAACATGAAAAAAGTTGCGGGATATTCGAGTTTAAGGATATCAACTTTTCGATTTCATGTCGGGGTTTTGGAGCTGATTTTTTACCTTTACGTCAGTGACAACTTTTGCATGTTCACTATTTTGTTGCCATGAACAATAAAAAACAAAACGAAAAAGTAGCAAGAGGTGAATGAATTTCTTCGATTTTTGAGTCGAATACACTGGCATGTTGAACAGAAAAAACATTAATTTTAAAGTTGTAAAGAAAGGTTCAAAAAGTAAGAATATGCAAGAAAAAATGCGTTCAACTTTTCTTCAAAAACCGTCATTTTTGACTGAATTCAAGACGAGGGTACAATTAAAAATAATGGAGACGTACAAAATTGCGAAAAGTTATGGAAATTGGAAGATGGATTTTCAAAACATGCTGATTTTATCGACGTTTCAAAATCGTTGTTCATTTTCCAAGTTTGCGCTCTCAAAAATTGTAAATATTTGATGTATTTTAAACGTAAAATGGATTTTAAAAAAATTTAGTAGCAAAAATTTTTCGGGATTTTAATTGCTTGAAAAATACCTAGATTTGAAGCGCACATTTTTCTTTGTTTAATTAGAATTCTTTGTTTCGTAATAATATTAGGTCTTAGTAAATTTTCTATCGAAACAAGATCTGTTTACTCACTTTTTTACGATGTTTAAAAAAATAATTGTACTTGTGTTGTTCTTATAATGAGAAGGAAAAAATACAACGCTCGATTTATAAATTAAATTTGAGTTTCCCACTTCGGAAAGAATTCTTTGGTTTCAACAAATTCGTTTCACAAGAAAGACAATTTTTTTAAATTTGTTACTTTATCAAACAATTTTTAAACATAAATTTTCGAAAATAATTCGCTATGTATTCATGTCTAAACGTATTAATAATGTCATTAAAATCTTTTTATTCCAGTTGTGTCCTTCAAAAATCAATCGAAAAAATATTTTGACAATTTAACAGGACCGTAAATTATTTAGAAAAATTGTGAGTTTTTTCGAGTTTAAAACATAGAAATTAAGAAGACGTTCGATAATTTCTTCGAAAAACCACTTTATTCGTGAAAAAAAGCCGGACTTTTTCATTCCCTCGTAATAAATCCACAATTTCTTCCACATGAACCAAACAAAGTAAACAATAAAAGAATAAGAAACAAAGTAACATGAATGCTATTCATTACTATTCGAAAAATGTCCAATTCCTACCACAAAACCTGCATTTCCCACGACGCGAAAGTTGCGTGGCTCGAAAAACACGCAACACACAATATCGGCCCCTGACTTCACCTTCACACCTACACGCGACGTCCAAAGTTGCGAGTTTAGCCTAGGTTATGTGCCGCGATCTTCAGAAATCGCACTCGCGAACGGACAGCGCGTGTTTACAAACAAATTGGCCGAACCCAAGGAGCCCATCGCCACGATCGCGACTATCAACTCGGTAACTTGACGGAGGCACAAGGACCTCAACGGGTCAACAGACTCGCATCAAGAACGTGCGACGACCCCGACCCCATACTAGCATCGCTCCCTCTTTCTCTCTTTTCATCCGTCCTCCCGTCCTTCGACCCGCGCATCATTTCTGCGCGCATACATATGTATTTCGAAGGAACGCAAACAAAGAAACAATTTCAGCAGGAATTTTAAAGCGAACGCGGATTCGTCGACCCAACGCGACTTTCCTTCCACGGAACTGACGTTTGCTCGAACTTTCGGAACAATCCGAGGTTCTGACAGTTGACAGCTACGGCCAATGGGCTTTGTTAAAGAGAAGACTTACCTCGTGAGATGAAGGAGCTCCCAGGACGCGCACTTTTCAGAGTTTCTCTGTTCGCGAAAACGGCAAGAAAAATGCAAAGACACTTCGCGCACTCGTAAAACGAGACAGCTGAGCCAGCGCCAATTTTACGTGAGCGACATTTTGTACGGGGCTCGAACAGCTCGGTGCGTTCCGCGTCCCGACATACGAACACGGCGCGACGGTTTGGTTGACGCGAGACGACGATGCACCAATTCGCGCACCACGACCGCGAGCGATATTCTATTCCCTGGCTCGGATCTACCCATCGACAACAACAAATATGGCGAGCAGCAGCCAAACCTCCTCACACTTCCAGTCTCAGCCAGCACCAGGCAGCCCAGTGGCTTTGAGGACAACTGTCAACTGACTGCGCCAGGTGGCGACACTCCCGCACTCGCTTTTCAGATAGGTCCGAGCATGTGTTGAGCTGAATTATGATTGTGTCTGTGGATTTACACGATTTACACACGCATGGAAAGGCGATCCCCGGGTTCCGTCCTCGATACTGGAATAATATGCTAATTTTCGAAAGCGAACTAAATTACCGATCATTCTTTCGAGGGGAGAGGAACGAAATCTATTTTATCGGCTTTTTAAGCAAGATTTGCAATTCTTTTACAGCTTGTAAAAAAAGGGATTTAGGCATTGAAATATTGCGATGGTTGGAAGATAATTTTTATCATTTTTTAAAGAAAAAACAACTTGTTTGATGAATTTGATTGTATATTCTATTTTTTTTAATGGTTTTCGAACGATTTTACGAAAATATTTTTAATATTAAACTCCGCATTTAGTAATTATTAATATTTCTTTATTATTTACAATTAAACATAGATTTTATCGTACGAGAAAAAATCGAAATTTATACACAAAAATTGAAGTTTATAAAAATGTGTAATAATTGCTATTTATTCCTATCGAATGCAATTTTAAACTGAGGAATTGTGTAAAATTAAAAATTCCGTCATCCGCATTATCTTTAAAGCTATGACTATTTTGAATCTCCCGCCCCGGAACCTCGGAAGCGCGCGCAACCGCTCTCTTTTACGTTCCGCTCCTGCTTCGTGGTGCTCTTTCAGCGAAGAGCAGGTACATATTTAAGGTTTTTTACAGAATAAGAAGGCGATTAATGAAAATAATATAAAGTTTTATGTAAGAAATCTACGTTCAACTATGCAACAAGTCCTTTTTTCTTCGAAGTTTTATTATTTTCGCGTCGATGTCGGCGGATGCAAATAGAGTAGACGCTCGGTATCCATAGTTGCGCCGAGACATAACCTGAAAATTTATTTTCTTTCGGAAAACGCGGTGGTTCCAAAAGTGGTTTTTTGAAAATATATTTTGCCTGTTACAGTTGATAATGGCGCCTAAACGAGGCAAAGTACAAAAGGAGGAGGTTCAGGTGTCGCTTGGACCACAAGTGCGCGAAGGCGAAGATGTGTTCGGAGTTGCACACATTTTCGCCAGCTTCAATGATACGTTCGTGCATGTCACGGATTTATCCGGCAGGTAATTAAACAAAATCTTCCGTCTCTTACAGCAACAAACAAAAACATTTCGAAAACTTGTGTTCAATGCTCAATTAACGGCGAATCTGAAGTGTGAAATAAAATACTTGCACGATTTTCGTGCAATACGAAAAAACGAAGTATTTATTCTTCGCAAATGATCTCCGAAATTCGAAAAATTGGTTTAGCTTTTGTCTTGAGAAATAACTTTTTGAATAAAATTTTAATTGATTCTGTTTTTTTGCAGAGAAACAATTGCCCGAGTGACAGGTGGCATGAAAGTGAAGGCCGATCGCGATGAAGCGTCTCCGTATGCTGCTATGTTGGCTGCCCAGGTAAACATTCAAAACGTTGCCCCATTTTATCAAAATTCCATGCTCAGGCAGCACTCAGATGGAATGTAAAATAATCTGGAGCGCGTTCATGTGCGTGGAACAGCAACTCCTTTTTAACTACTTGGGATAGACACACGTTTCTCCCAATACAATAAAAGGATACATTTTCCCATCAATTTTGAAATTCATGTATTAATTTTGATGATTGAATAATGAAAACTTGATTGCTTTTTTAGGATGTGGCTGAAAAATGCAAATCTCTCGGAATTACAGCTCTCCACATCAAGTTGAGAGCAACGGGAGGGAACAAGACAAAGACGCCTGGACCTGGAGCTCAGTCGGCCCTGAGAGCTCTTGCGCGTTCAAACATCAAGATTGGACGCATCGAGGACGTCACGCCGATCCCTTCGGATTCGACGCGCAGAAAGGGAGGTCGTCGTGGTCGCAGGCTATAGGTTATTTTTGTTGTACTCTGTATGGTTTACTACGTGGATACAATAAACTTTTGAAAAGAGAACTTACTCTACTTTTTTCGACTTTTCTACCTTGTTCTTTTACGAAGGAAATTAAAAAAGTTTATTCGCATATTAAATACTTGGAACATTACGATTTCTATAGATACATTTTTTTATGATTACAAGTTACATGATTTTAGTAATTGAGTATTCGAAAACACTAAAGGCGTTAAAAAGGTGCACATTAATTACAAATAAAGTTTGTTTACGAAAAGTTCAAGAAGAGCCGACAAGCGAGCCAATTGTAAGAAACAGCTGCGTCTTCAAATCCATTTTCTGAGGCTGCTTGTTTTCCAGCGTGGCAATTGTATTCACATATCCGTGCTGCATGACGAATCCAGTAATTACTGCAGTTCCTTCCTCGGCTTCGTTACAAGGCGTGACGTTCAGTCGTAAAATTACTTTGTTCCCTTTGCGCCAAACAACCAATCTACAAAAATGACCACGCAACTAATAAAAAGTTTCTTCGCCTCATCAACAAAAAAGCTTGTAACGGAATCATTAGTTACTTTGGGTCGTCTTGAAAGTTTTGCGCATCGCCAGGATCGTCGTACTCAGCAGCGTCGTCCCGAGCAGGAAGAGTAATCGAAGTTTTTGGAATAAGCAAGTCCGAGTTTGCTGATAAAGTCATTGGTCTGGGATCTTCGATGACCGACATTTGGCGCACAGCGGATGGCAAAAGATTCGGAGATTCGCATCCCTGGAACATTAGATTATTTTCACAAAGTTTTCTCGCTTGAGCAACAAGTACAATCGATGCATACAAGCTGCATATTTTCCCGCTTCACTTCTTCGAGGTCTCCCATGGCAGACAAAAGTGTTGGGACTGTCGGAGATCCCAAAGGCAGCAGAGTGATTTGAGTCACGTGTTGGGTGGGGTTGCAAAATTTGAGAAGCAGCTCACTAGATTTCCCAGAGCGCAGCGGTTCACAAGTCACGATCCTAACTTCCGGCAAATGGTAGCTGAAAATAAACTCGATTGAGAGATTTTCCAGGCTTGTTTTACAGCGACTGCGAAAACCTACAAGGCAGCCAATTGAATCTTGAACTTGATCGACTGAGGGGAATAATCAGGCTTGCTGACGTTATGTTCGCAAGTGCGACACCGTTGCGATCTCTTCACCATGAATTGTTTGCGCTGCGGACGAAGCTCGTGTACGAACTCGACCTGCATTTCCGGCTGTTTTAAGCGCTGCTCCAGTGTAGTAACTGAAAAAATTAACAGTACATAATTTTCGTTGTAAAACTTCGTCTTCGGTTTATACTTTTTGTAATGTCCACTTCTTCAGTGAAAATTCCCGGCGGTAATTCTTCCACTTCTTCGCTGGCGATCGCTGGTTGCAGTTTGTCGACGGATTCTCGCTGCGGCTCGGAGAGAATCGGACGTCCCGTGCGCTTTCTTGCTATTGCCGAAGTGATGCCAAATTTTTCCTGCAAATTCATTGATTAATGTATTTCTGAATGCTGAGGACATTTAGAATAATTACGTATTGCATGTAAGAGCGCTTTGACTTCTTGCGCTCTCGTAGCTGCTTCTCCTTCGAGGCCAGAATTTTGTGGTGATCGATGAGCACGCTTATTCTTGTGGAGTGAGGATTTTCTAGTTCCGGCCAACCTCCTGTTGCTGTTGAAAACGAGGATTGAGTAAAATTGTTGTTTTTATCATAATTTCTAACCCTGAGCAAATGTTTGATCGAATTCGCTCGATTTTTACATTGAAACTTGGGAAAAACTGCATTGCATTGAATTTAAAAATGGACATTGATTCTGTAATTAAGCGTCGTACCGACGAGTTGATCAGGGATGCCAGCATCTCTGGAATTCCATCTGCAAAAAGGGCAAACCATGTAATAAACTTTCTTCGGCGTTGATTTCGTCTCTTCTCCTTTTTCGGATTGTGCAGATCTAACGGGAACATGACCGGCTTTTGTGGTCAACGTTTGGAAGCAGCAGGGACAGTTGAAGCAATTCGTGCACCTAAAACATCAAAATTGGAAATTAGTTATGTTCGAAATCGAAAGATGTAACGAAAAATCTTGGACTTGCTTATTTTTCTTGAGCCGCACTTCGGAAGAAGGCAAATTTTCCATGCAATTTGTACAGAAATGCGAGTCGATCTGAAAGCATTTCGAAACAGCTTGATGATAATTTGCATCGATTTTTTTACGAAACGAAACGAAATAATTCGTACCTCATGACAAACGCAGTACCCACATCGAATTCTCAAACAGTGTCGACAGAAATAAATTTTCGGAATAGTTTTTAACGACGCGCAAGAACAAACGTAACGTACGTTGATTTCCGTCATTTTACTCGATTTGACGTGATTATTGTCGTGCCCGAATAGTTGACGAAAATTTACTTGTGTTCACTTGTCAGCTGTTGAACACTGACAGAAGTCGGCCATCATTTTCCACGCGCGTGCGCTGTTCTACGTATCGCATACACGTGGAATCGAGTTGAAACCGAAAAATCGTTCCCTTTCTGTTTACTCGTTATTGTTAAAAATGGAGAAGCAACAATTTGACGAATATTTGGGCGGCAACCAACGTCTTCCCCGAGAGGTTCACAACCTCAAACTCGCAACTGCCAGGGCGACAGAAATCGCGGAACTAACACGATGTTTAGGTACGTACCTAACCTCAAATTTTTGTAAACAAGATGCCAAAATCGTTGGTTTGCAACCCAAAAGTTTAAAAAACAATTCAAATCGTGAAAAATTTCGAAATTTTGTCACTCCTGGAATCTTAAATAAACTTTTCCGTACCAAAAATTTCACGAAAAATTTCACGTATTATTCCAGAAAACCCACAACAAACGAAACTAATATTCCAAAAGTTGCCGGTCCAAATGCGACGACGAGTTATGTCTCACAATGCAAAGCGTATGCCGCGGAGACTGCGAGAAGGTCATATGAAGCAAATGCTGAAAGCCGGACTTCCCTCGAAAACGAAAACGCCGTCCAGAAAATTCCGCCGGAGGCCACGAAATTTGCTGTTGGAGTACAATCGGCGCCAAAGAATCAAATTCTGGATGGAATTACACCTGTGGCATGCGAAACGCTTTAAGATGAGCGACAAGTACGGCTTCAAGATTCCAAAGTACTCGTACAATCGATGTTTCAAAGCTAATTACAGAGCCATTAAGGACCACTGTTTGATACAAGACATTTCATATTACACCTGCGTCGAATTGAGAGGTCCGAAAAACTTTCTCACTCAAACTTTACAGGGTCATTGTAATCCGAGTCGACTGACGTTCGGAGCAAGATGCTGGAGTAACGGCGAAAGGGAAGGAACGTTGATGTTCTTCAAGCGCGACAAGTACCCTAAATGTCCTCTGGGAAACGTGCACTTTTTGTGGGAGAACAAGGAAGAAACTTCAAAAATGATTTGGATCTGGATTCACCCCGCAAACTACAACGACATTATCAAGGAAATAATCTCTAGTTTTGCTTTTGTCATCCAGGACGAAGGCAATTCAAAACTTCAAGAAATCGAGTTGAATTTAAGGAAGGAGGACTGGAACGATGTGAACACAATGCCACCGATGATGAGGCTCTTCAGGGACGTCAAAACTCCAGTTTACACTGGCGAGAACGAGTGTCGCATGACGATTTTGAGGAACCAATTAAACAGGTTTCGCCTCCGGGGGCCGTTGTCTCTGGACGTCCTCACGGAAGCGCTACGAATTCCACAATTGAAACTAGACACGAAAAAACTTTCCGGAAAGGAAGACTGGGAAATGGACCTGGATCCTGATGAAAGCAAGAATGAGTCTCCGAAATCGTGGGTCAATGAATTTTATTCCGAGGAGAAAAACGCCGAGGCGTTCAGGGTACAGAACAAAACTATGCTCGCGATGAGGAATCAGAAACCGGGACATTTGCCACCCAACATGGTCATGGGACTGACCGTGCTGGATCCGCGCTTTTTCCTGCCGACGAAGAGGATGAAGGCCTGCTCGGATGCGGCGCGAGAGAGGATGCTGCCGAAGCCTCCGACCCTGGCAAATAACAGTCCACTTTGGAACCGCGACCTAAGGAAATTGGCCAGTGAGGGTTTTGTACCGCCTCACGAGATCGACAAACTCAGGAGCGAATGTTTGGTCACGGGAGTAGACAACGATGAGCATTTCAGCGAAGACGTCATGCGGAAAGTGCCGATCATGCTGATACAAAAACCTGGAACTTCCGGGAGTTCAAAATCGAACGATAAAACCGACAGTAAAATACACTTTTGTCATTTTTTCGAGTATTTGCACATTTTCTAATGACCTTTGTTTCCAGCATTTTCTTCGGGAATCGACGTTGTTCTTCCTTTGAACTGGGCAATGCCGTTCTGGATGGCCTTCATTCTCCGAAACGCCAGAGTCGCCGGCTTCAGGGAATCTTTGATGATTCCTTTCGAGACCATGAACTTTGACTCCCCGGATTATTATCATCCAGACACTCCGGCTTACGAGAGGGAAGCTCGAAACACCAAGTCGCGATTGACGGAACGGTACTTTAGGAAACCGCCGAAAAAGCGCGTCAATTTTATTAAGTACTGCGTGCCCGGTCCATTTTCTTGCCAATGGAACCTGCTGATGAGGGAGTGGACGAACGCACCTGATTTCTGTGTTCTGCGGGATCGCGCGAAGCTTCTTCTCCTCCAAGAAAATCTGAACGCGCCGAAGCAGTCGCTTGATGTTTTGATGAACAACTTCGATTCGAAAAACTACCTCGTTCCCGTGAAAATAAGCCTGGAAAAAAGAGGCTCGCCCCAGAATTTCGCTGCCATTTGCATCCCTCTTGAAGCCGACGTAGATCGGTTTGAAAGCGAGAAAAATTGGTCGGGACCAATGCAGAAAATCGGCGTGGATCCTTTCGAGAAAGAGAGAAAAAAGCTGCGGATTCAGCACCGGAATCTTTTGAAGAGGCTGAAAAGGAAGCGAATACGCATGTGCAAGGTCGTGGAAAAAATGCACTCGGATTTGGCGACGGTTAAGCAGTTACAGAAGTCGATCAGAGCGAAAAATTTAGAGGATTCGAAGCGTCGAGTTAAGGAACACGCGAGCTTGATGAGGCGCTTGTATTTGCCTGAGCCGGAAAAAGTACGGAATGCGAGTGACCGGGAAACGATTGGTTTCATCACCCAGGGCGCGTTTTCCTACTCGGAAGCGAAAGGCGTGGGACTCGGTTATGTCGTCCTACAGTCCATTTTTGATCTTGTTAAAAGGAAACAGCACCAGGTTCTCATTAGGAATACTCAGTCAAAGTTCTTTCGATTCTCCAGAATCGAAGTTTTGTGCTGAAAATTGTATAGATTAGTTGTAAGAAAATGTTGATTGTTCCTAATCATCGAGAATATTTATACGAAATGTTTTACATTGTAAAAAAGCTCAACGTTAGTTTTCTATTCGTAAAATAAAATGCCAAGATTTCACAAAATATGGAACAAGTTTAATCAATGTTCATTTAGCATTTTGTTTAGTTCACTAAAACAAGTCTGCTGGCAGCTTGGTTTTCGTAGGGAAACTGGATTGCGTTCCAGGTTTCAGAACAGAGCAAGTAGCAATTTTGCAGGCTCTTTCGATTTTATTATCTCGGCCTAAAAACAATGCGATTTATTATTGTTCTTCGTTTGTTAAACTATTTTTTACCTCCGTTTCGTTGACGCAAAACATGTCGCTCAATTTGAAGGTTTCTGGATTGAGATCACGTTTTACAGGCGAGGCATTGACTATTGAGATTCCTGGTTGAGATCATACAAAATTGTATTTTAATTGTTTTCAATCTGCTTTCGAATATGCTAAGTTTTGAAAGCGAACTGAATTATGGATAATTCTTTTGCCGGGAGAGTAACGAAATCTATTTTATCCGCTTTTTAACCGGGATTTGCATACAGCTTGTAAAATTAATTGTTTAGAAGACAATTTTTTGGGTTGTTGGAATTATGTATATCTCACGTCAAAACTGTTATTATCAATAAGCATAATTAAACGGTCGTTAATTTGCGGTCAGACAATCGGTGCCGCGCCGTAAACCGCCGTGGTTTTATCCGAATCACTGATAAAAATTTCGATTTGATAAGACAATACAATTACTCGTTGGCGCTAAGATGTAGACGGAAAACAAAATTTGATTCAATTTCAAGCAATTCGTCGATTTACGTTTTATTTTTTCAACAATCATGTATTTTGAGCTCTTTCAAATGTTAAAAAGCTTCAAATAAATTATTTTTGAAATAAAGAGTACGTGAATCAACGTATACTACAATAATAAATCGAAGATTTGCATGGAATTTGCATAAAATTTGATAAAATTCAATGCAATCGATTTTATCAAATGATATCCCGAGTCTAAATTTAATCTACTTTGATGCTTTGCCGCTAAAAGTGGCCGAAAATTCCACTTTCTCCACGAAGAGCATTAAAATAGATTATAAATTTAGACTCGGGGCAGTTATACCGAAAGTATCGGTTTAATAGGAATCATATAATTGTTAAAAAAATAGAAATCTTTGCAGTTTGCAAGGTTTGGTTTTTGTCGACCTTTTTTTTTTTTTTTTTGCATTTTTTTGATATAGCATTAGGTGCCTCTACAAACCTATAGAAACTCGAGAAACTTTTTCCAGAATTTTCGAATTCACAGATTTATGCGAATGAGTTGTTATTCATAAATCTTCCATTTATGAGTTACTATTTGGCTGTCTGCTCGAAAAAAACGCATTATTCTCAATTTACGCCGATATGATCGTACATGGCTCAAGACAATAGCGACTGCCGATAAATTGGAAGATGACGCTAATACGAAAAGTTTAACGGTAATTACTATGCACGAGGATATTGAAAATAGTCAATTCTAAATCATTTTAAAAATCGCTACATATAAATCTATGATACTTATTAGTTGTCATTGTTCAAAACTTGTCAACTCGTACCTTAATGGCAGGATTTATCTCCGACGAAACGTCAATTAGATAGTTCGTTTTAAAGTAAATTTGAAATATTACCTATAAATTATTCGAAACAAAATTACGACGTTGGTCCCACAGTATAAATAACCGGGATTAGCGCATTTTAGGAAACAGAAGATCCAGTGTCGTTGCAAGCATCACGCATAGTAAAAGTCGACTGCGAAAATGTTCGGAAAGTTCACAATTTTGAACGTGGTATTCGCCCTGTTCATCCTGGTGAGTATATTGCATTTTAAAAACATGAAGCGTTGTATCTCTATCTAAATCAGAGGGCATCCACTGATGATAATTCTATGAACGTGCTGTTGCACAGTTTAATTGTCGTGATTGCACTACAAAACTTACAAATTCACACCTATCTTTTTCTTCTTCATATTTTGCAAAACAAAATTCAACAGTGGTTTTTTTGAAAACAGCCTTGTCATTTGGATACGTAAGAAGTTCCTATGTAGAACGATTCTCTGAGATGAAAATTGTTATAGAATTATTTTGCTCCTATAAGATTCCATTTCCTTTAATTATTCCAATACCAGGTTAGCAGTGGTTTTGAAGCCATGGCTAGTCCGGTTCGTGGTGTTGGTGGTAGGGTAGGAGTTGATACAGGAGTCGATTTCAGTGGTTCGCGGCCATTAGGTGGATTAGGTCCATTGGGTCTTGATGTGAGTATATAACAGTTGTCACTTATTATGGTGAGGAGACTCTACACAATATTGTAGAAGACTGCTTATAAAGTATGAATGTAGAAGCTAAAGATGTTAGAGAGTTGCCGTGGATGAATTTATTATGTTGTCATGACGTCACGCGATAATTTAAGTTTTTCATTTCCATATGATTTCAGGCTGGTATATCCGCTGGTGGCTCTGCTGGTGGCCGGGGCAAAGTGAGTACATAAAATGTTTGTGCTTGCATGTAGTGGTTGAGCATTTGTAGACAGATCGCAAACGGTTCATTGTTCATGATTGTTAAAATGGCGGTTACTCGCGATTTTATTAGAAACCAAGAAGTTAATGGAAGCGCTTTTGTGTTGAAAGTTGCAGAATTGTATTCAAACCGAGATTTCAGTAAAGGTCTTGAGAAATGTTCGATAAAAAACATGAATGTCGTAAAAGCAGTACAGAAACACTACACATGCATCATGGCTGAATAAATGGATTTCCACTACGCATGTGCTGACGCGTAGAAATTTTAAGGCGTTTCTTGCGACACAACTTCATGTGTTACTTCTGTAACATGATATAAAAACTTGAGCAATTTATTGATCAAGTTTGTACGTTTTATGTCGAGACTTTGTATCACGACTTTTGATTGATGAATATACATAAACCTTTCTATTATAGGAAAGTCCTAAACTCAAATTGAATGGGGAAATCATTAATTAACAATGAGATTGTCATTACCAAAAACGAGATCACATCTGCTTTTGTATCAAACTTGAGTTCAATTTTTCTTTTTTTCAGAAGTAACAGGGACAGTTCTCATCGGAATTGCTCGACTGCTGACATTCTGCAGAATAAACAAATCCGGAGAGTTAAGCATGCAAAATTTTCCAATACGACTCGTGACCTTGTAATAAATACAGACTATTATATCTCTATATCCCATAAAATATTATAATCCATTATATCCAGTTTAACGAAATTCAGTGTAAACAGTGTGAACAATAAAATATATTGCTAATCTCCAAAGAAGAAAACGTGTATTCATTAGTAAATGCTTCAGTATAGCACTTTTACTACACTTATGCAAAATATGCTACTCGAACGTTAATTCACTAGAAATCCATCAGCTATATATTTGGAATCGAAATACATCGAAATCGCAGTACAATAATTTCGGTTGTTTATTAATACAGAAAAGAATGGTACGTACATATGGGTATCAGTTTTTCAGAATATCTTGCATAAATGCGAAAGGTAACGAAAGAGATTTTTTTACAGTAGTTTTGATACCATGCATGCATATTTTATCGTCATCAATAATTCAACCTTGCTTGATCATTGATTAGCTGTAAAAACTGGTGAAGTAAAAGCAGCTGTCGCCAATTTAGTGAAGTGATGATTTTTTCTTTTATGGTCGTGCAATGTAGACCTATATATAGGGAAATAAGACTGTATTATATTATACAGTATTGAGTCCAGTCACGTATGCATTACTGAAAACATTGTGATTTTCAATTTGAAAATATTTCTTTACTTGGTAAAAATCAATAGGTATAGAGAATGTTCACGCGAATGATGACGAGTCTCTTTTAAAATTACTTAGATGCACGGAAGATTCTTCAGCGTAATTATAATGGAATAAAACTGAGTTATATTTCATCAATCTTACGTTTCTCGACTAAGCTGTCTGCTCAACAAATCGCGCGTTTTCCCTAATTTACGCTCATATAATTGAACTTGAATCATGAATTTTCGTCGTACTAATATTTTTTTCTAATTTAAACAAATTAATAATTTGTCAAAAAGTGTTTTGGCACAAGGGTTTTCAAAGAATGCTTACAAATGTGCAGATCACAATATCGAAAATTCAATTTTCTATGATTGTTGGGAAGAAAATCAGGGATTGAATAGTACTTTCCATTATTCAAATTAATTTGAATAATGGAAAAGAAAATTATAATTATAAGAGCAAGAATAGCTATAGTGAATTTAATTTGGACGGAGGGTTTCAGTTTAAAATTTTTAGTCATCAGACTAAATCAACAGTTCTAACGGCACGGCTGTACAGAAGGGTACACAACTTTTTTCTGGATATGACTCAGTAATTTTTTTTCTGAATTTACGATACAAATACATGCATAACATATTTTAACGAAACTATCCGAGTCGAAGATGTTAAATTCTGTTAATAAAAAAAATCGGAGAATAAACTTCTTCTACGAGGCATGTCGTATAATGAATTTATGCATTATGCATTTATGTAAATAATTTATCATGCATTAATGTTAATCTATCCAGAGTTGTAAACATGTTGAATCGTTGTTGTGATGTGCGTATTAAATATGAGAAGTCGTACATCAAAAGTGATATTTCACCGATTCTGATTCTAAAATTGAAAGCAATGTATCTATTTGTTCCCGTGTACAAATACATTAAATCAATAAAAATCATAGTATTCGGTGGAATCATCCAGAATTTCTATAACGCGGATGCTTTCTTCTTTAGTTGTGCAACGTAGACCTATAAGGAAATAAGACTGTATTATCTATGACAGTATTGGGTCCAGTCATGTAAACATTACTAGTAAATGAGGTGACTTAGAATGACAAATCTTTTCTTCACTTGATAAAAAACAATAGGTATTGAGAATGTTTACGCAACCAATGATGAAACTCTCTTGAAATTAAGTTAATGCACTAAATTTTTTTTGGCGTCAGTATAATGATATAAGACTTTAAAAAATCTAAAATTCTATAATCGACTGTTTTTTAAGAAAGGTTAAAGTTTAATGCAATGATTTAGCATTGAAAAGATATAGTATTAGGAGCCTTTACAAACCTATAAAAACTCGAGAAACTTTTCCAGCATTTTCAAATTCACAGATTTATGTGAATGAGTTATTATTGATATAAATCTCACATTTAATCTCGAAAAAAACGCATTATTCTTAGTTTACGCCGATATGATCGTACATAGCTCAAGACAATAGCGACTTCCGATAAATTGTAAGAAGACGCTAATAGGAGAAGTTTAACGGAATGTATGCATGGTCAGGCTTCCACAGTTTGCACGTGTCATATTGAATATATCCAATTCTAAAGAATTTTAAATAATGCGTCACATAAATCTATGATATTTATTGGTTGTCATTGTTTGAAACTTGTCAACTCGTACCTCAATGGCAGGATTTATCTCCGACGAAACGTCGATTAGATAGTTCGTTTTAAAGTAAATTTAAAATATTACCTATAAATTTTTTTTTTTTAAATTACGACGTTGGTCCCAGTATAAATAACCGGGACTAGCGCATTTTAGGAAACAGAAGATCCAGTGTCGTTGCAAGCATCACGCATAGTAAAAGTCAACTGCGAAAATGTCCGGAAAGGTCACAATTTTGAATGCGGCATTCGCCCTGTTCGTCCTGGTGAGTATATTAAATTTTGAACGATTGTTGTTTTTCGAGAAAACACTTGTAATTTGGGTATAAAAGTGGTTCCTCTGTGTAATGATTCTCTGAGATAAAAAATGTCATAGAATCATGTTGCTCATTCGAAACTTCATTTTTTTGCATGATTTCAGTTCCAGGTTTGCAGCGGTTTCGGAGCCATGGCTTTTGAAAGGAAAGTAAGTATACAAAACGTCCGTGGTAGATTTTCGAAAAAGTATCTATTGTAAAATATGACAAGAAATAATAAATCATCCAGATCCAGCATTTAAATTCTAAAATGCAGTAAGGTAGATGTTTTAGTAATGGACCGGGCCGTGAAAGAAATACAAAGAACGTGATTATTATTAACTTTTTCTACAAAAAAAGCTGTCTTTTCAGACAACACTCGTAGTTGAAAATAATTTTCAATTTTCATCGTAATCATGTTTTCCCCAGCCATGTCCATTACTGGGACATTCGTGCTTTCGACTACTCAATTGCACGTAATTAAAAAACTAATTACAACTGTACAAAAACAAAAAAATGCAACTTGTTCTTAAGAGAATTCTACATTGTTTACGAAAATAACAGAATCTAAAAAGTTATTTTTCACTCAGAAATCAGCGTTTGAATTTCGAATTTTGCTTAAATTGTCCATTACTGGGACATTTACCTTATTTAGTGTCTCATCGCTATGAGTATTTTCACATTATGATCATTTTGCGCGAAATCTTTAAGGAATGGCTCGATCGTAATATAAAACTCATTTTTTGAACTCATCCTACGCATCATGTCAGTCATTCGATTTGTAATATTTTCTGAATCTTCACCGTTGATTGATGACTCCATAAACTTTTCTTTCACAGAATTATGGTATTAATGATAAGGAAGGACGCTCTCAAGGTAAAAGTATAAATAAACATTGAGATTGTCATTGCAGAAAACCAGATCAATTCAATTTTTCTTTTTTCCAATGATTTAGGATAATTTTCCACGCCGCTTGTTCAACTGCTGGCATGCTGCAGGATTGAACAATCGAGAGAGTTATGCATGCAAAATATTCCAATACGACTTGTGATCTTTTAATAGATACAGACGTACTATCATATCCCATAAATATTATAATATTTTTGCCAAATTCAATGTTAACATTCTAAACAATAAAATGTATTGCTAATATCCAAAAAAGAGAACTCGTATTCATTATTCAACGCTTTAAAATAGCACCTTACCACTCATCCAAAAAACACTACTCGAACGTGCATTAACTAGAAATTTATCAGTCATATTTGGAATCGAAATACATCATATACATGCTCATATTTGCATGGTATTTGCATACTTTTCCCATGAAAATGTGCTATCATGGTAGAAAGTTTATTGTAGCTCGAAATATTCTCGATACTTTTCCTTATCGAACATTCAACGCATGAATTTCGAACGTGATTAATTTAGTCAAATATTATTGACTTTTAAAATATTTCTGAGCACGTTTGTTATCTTGTTTTTGCCGTTGTAATTAACTAAATATCTGATAAAAATTTTCAATTATATAAACTTTCTTCTATTAACGGAATTCTGAAGTCGCCTAATCCTGTGATGTTGTTTCTGAGTTTGCGTACATCTACCGCCATCGTGGAGGGGATCTTCTTAAATACTATGTATAAGCTTGGACTGAGTGCTGACGAGGCAGTCTAATTTATTTCGAGATCAAGTCGTTCGATTTTTTGAATTGTGTGTATGAAATATACAGTATGTCGATCGTCAATTCTAGTACTGCTTCGGAGTGAATATTGTCGGCTTTTCATCAATTTTTATGTTCTTTGGATTCGTGAAATCCAAATTTTTGTGTTTTCGGATTTTTGGATTTTTTTGGATTGGATTGATATTCCTTTTGATGTCGTTTCGTTGTTGCCTGTGCAGACTCTAAATTAGAATTCAAAAAGCCGCGATAACGCGAATATTATTGATAAGCTCTTTCGAGTACACATTTCAGCTGTGATTTATGTTACAGATCTAGTTCGGAAACAGACTGGATGTTCATGGGTATATTAATCGGCTCGATAATTCTTTCATTCGTGATCGGATTCGTGGTGGGAATTTGTGGTCGTCTAGAAAAAAAATCGTACAATTTGTTGATTTGGTTCTTTCGCGATCGAGTGAAAAAAAAAAGAAATTCATAAGAAAGGAAATGTAAAAAAATTTTTTTAGTGGTTTATCACCTGATAACACAGGGTGAAGACGCTTTGAGTAAGGCCTCATCCGGTACTTCAATTATAGGTATAAGACGTTTCCTATAAATTCGTTCAATAGTGAAGAAATTTTTTTCTACCTAAAGAATGTATGTTAATTTGCCAATTGAGAGTTTCAACAATTTCTTCATTCCTCACGGCGAAATGTCTTAACAATTTAATGGACCACCTTAACAAATTGTATATTTACCATTACGATTTTTTTTTTTTTTTGACAATACCACGATCCCATGAACATCTAGTCTGTTTTTGAATTAGATATGTAGTAACATAAATTACAGCTGAAATATGTACTCGAAAGAGCTTATCACCAATATTCGTGTTATCGCGGCTTTTTGAATTCTAATTAAGAGTCTGCACAGGCAACAGACGAAACGAAATCAAAAGAAACACCGATTTAATTAAAAACACAAATCTAATAAACATAAAAATTAATGAAAAGCCGACAATACTCACTCTGGAGCACTTTTTTGATGGTCATCGTGTTAATTTGGTATACGCAATTCAAAAAATCGAATTTCTTGATTTCGAAATGATTCGAACTGTCTCGTAAGCACACGCCTTGCGAATGGCAATCTCTGCAGGACCAGTTTCACGCCCCTGTTGAATGTTGACCAGTGTTAACGCTGCGCTCTTGACAGTATACAAGACGAAGCTTAGTAGTGCAAGGTTTTTTATAAGCGAAAAGTGAGTACATGTTTAACTTTTTTAACAAAAAAACAAGTAAGTACATTAATCGAAAAATATATTGTCGAATGCATCAATGCAACGTTTAACTTTGCGAAAAAGCTTTGGTTCTCCCAAGTTCTAATATTTTCGCGTCGATGTCGGCAGATAAATATTGAACTTGTCGGCTCGAAATCCATAGCTGTGCCGCGACCTAACCTAAAAATTGATTTTCTTTCGAGGAACGCGGTGATTCCGAGAGTGATATTTAAAAAATATTTCGTCTGTTGCAGTTTGTAATGGCTCCAAAGCGATCCAAAGCTCCAAAGGAGGAAGCACACGTATCTCTTGGACCCCAAGTGCGCGAGGGAGAAGATGTGTTCGGAGTTGCACACATTTTCGCCAGCTTCAATGACACATTTGTTCATGTCACGGATTTATGCGGCAGGTAATCACACAAAATCTTCCGTCTTTTACAGCAACAAACAAAAACATTTCGAAAACTCATGTTCGATGCTCAATTAATGGCGAATCTGAAGTTTGAAATAAAATACTTCGATTTTCGTGCAATACGAAAAAACGAAGTATTTATTCATCGCAAATGATCTCTGAAATTCGAAAAAATGGTTTAGCTTTTGTCTTGAAAAATAACTTTTGGAATAGAATTTTAATTGATTCTGTTTTTTTTGCAGAGAAACAATTACCCGTGTTACCGGTGGCATGAAAGTGAAGGCTGATCGTGATGAAGCTTCTCCGTACGCTGCTATGTTGGCTGCCCAGGTAAACATTCAAAACATTGCCCCATTTTTTCAAAATTCCACGCTCAGGCAGCACTCAGATGGAATGTAAAATAATCTTGAGGGCGTTCATGTGCGTGGGACAGCAACTCCTTTTTAACTACTTGGGATGGACACAAGTTTTTCCCAATACAATAAAAGGATACATTTTCCCATCAATTTCGAACTTCATGTATTAATTTTGATGATTGAATAATTAAAACTTGATTGAATTTTCAGGATGTGGCTGAAAAATGCAAATCACTAGGAATTACTGCTTTACATGTTAAGTTGAGAGCCACAGGAGGCAACAAGACGAAAACTCCAGGTCCTGGGGCTCAGTCAGCCCTGAGAGCTCTCGCTCGTTCAAGCATCAAGATTGGACGCATCGAGGACGTCACGCCGATCCCTTCGGATTCCACGCGCAGAAAGGGAGGTCGTCGTGGTCGCAGGCTTTAGATTATTTTTGTAATTATTTGTACAGTTTACTAAATTACTACAGACAACTTTTAATAAGAGAACTTTATCCACTTTTTTCTACTTTTCTTCCTCGGCGTGGATCCTTTCGAGAAAGAGGAAAAATGTTGATTGTTCCTAATCATCGAGAATATTTATACGAAATGTTTTACACTGTAAAAAAGTTCAACGTTAGTTTTCTACTCGTAAAATTAAATGCAATGGTTTCACAAAATATGGAACAAGTTTATTCAATGTTCATTTGGCATTTTGTTTAGTTCACTGAAACAACTCTGCCGGCAGCTCGGTTTTCGTAGGAAAACTGGATTGCGTTCCAGGTTTCAGAACAGAGCGAGTAGCAATTTTGCAGGCTCTTTCGATTTTATCCGAAAGTGGTAATTGGGGATGATGTGCCACGAAATATGCTAATGTTCCCAGGAAAGAGTCTCCAGCTCCCTGAAAATTGAAACTTTAAATACGTCCAAAATCTTTTTATCCGAGCCAAATACTGACCGTTGTGTCTACGGGTTGAACTTTCTCTGCCAAAATGTGTTTAATGTTTCTATCGTCTCGTGATGCGAATATAACGCCCAAAGATCCAAATGTTATGATGATCGTGTTGCATCCGAGTCGCAAAAATTCGTTCGTTGCTTTTTCTGCGTTCGACAGAGACAGAGACTCGATTCCCGTTATAATCTCGGCCTAAAAACAACGTAATTTATTATTGTCCTTTATTTGTTAAAATGTTTGTTACCTCCGTTTCGTTGACGCAAAAAATGTCGCTCAATTTGAAGATTTCTGGATTGAGATCGCGTTTTCCAGGCGCGGCATTGACTATTGAGATTCCTGGTTGAGATGAGACAAAATTGTATTTTAATTGTTCTGATTAGTACTTAGATTCAAAGAAAAAAATTACTGACCGTGGTTTTTGTAAATTTTCAAAGCCTCGAGTGTCGTTTCTATGGGCGTTTCAAATTGGCAGACCAAAACTGAACAGGCGCGAATGCTATCAGCTGCGTTATCTATGTCTTCCGTAGATAAAAGCAAATTCGCGCCAGGCACGATTACTATGCTATTTTCTCCTGAAAATGCACATCTCTACATTTGTAAGTGCGATTATCTTATCTTTACATGCTCTCGCGATGAACTTACCATTATCCGCGACCGTTATTTGCGCTACACCAGAATGCATCTCCCGAAACTTTACGTAAGTCGTGTCCACGTTTGCGGCTTTAAGTTTTTTCAAATATTCTTGGCCCATCGCATCATTACCCAACTAGAAATTGCAGTAATTAATTACAATTTTTTATTGTACAAGATCGTGCATTTTTTTAATAACGTTTTTTATATGTAGAATGAATTTAAATCTTTTGTTAATTAAAATTCATACCGAAGCGACGAAAAGAGTCGAAGCTCCGAGTTTTGCGGCCGCTACGCACTGATTGGCTCCTTTACCGCCGAAACCTTGCTCAAATTTGTTACCTTGAAGAGTTTCGCCCGGTTTTGGTAGATTCGGAGCATACCTAATAATCGGGGTTTTTCAATTAATTTTCTTTTCCGTAAACTTCCCAGTCATTCTTCAATCGAGTTTTCCGAAAAATACAATTGAAAACGATTGTAATTTTTTCTTCCGGAAAAATATAAAATAAATATCCGCACGAATATTGTGAATAATGAGTAAAAATTTGGAACAAATTTTGCGCCGATTGAGTCTGCGAAAAAGCAGTATTTAATTGAGTTACTCACGCAAAAAAGTCGATCATGCAAGATCCAATCACAACTATGTCATGCCTCGACGTGGAATTCATTTTTGAATTATATACAATCGCACTAACAAAGTTTTTGTTACTTATACAAAATACAAGAGAAATTTTTCGAACAATCTATTTTTTTAATGATACCAAAAAACACGCCAAAACTTATGGATAAAATTTATTGGACACGATTGCACAAGCTGCAGTGAATTTAAATGCCAACGTGGAAGAACACATGGGAGTTGAACGAAACGAACGAAACGAACTTGGTTATGACAGATAAAAGAATGCGTGCGCAATTCCATCAGCGGAATACGAATAATTAATGTTTGATATGAACTAAATGGAATTCATCCCGTGCTGACAAACGAATTCTAAGAAATGTATCAGCTGCGAAAAGAAAAAAATGCTGCAAGTACTCGGTCGCCATTGCAGTTATTTCAGCTATGGAAATTCACTGCGCCAATGAAACGCAAGGCTCACCGGAATGAATCAATCCATGCTACCTTACGCTCCGAATTCATACAAAATTACTTTTCAAAATTCCAAGATTCTAAACGAGTGAAAACATAGGACAAAAGTATAACTGTTCCCTCATTTATTTACATAAAACTGGAATGCTTAACAATTGCCGATGCACGATAAAATACACAAGTTTTCACAAACGATAAATAATTCTATTTCAGAGCTTTATTTCGTATCCGAAGATATAAGGGACGGAGAGTTCGTGTCAAGAATCAGCATCTGATCATCCTCGTTCTTCTCGCTGAAATCGTAATCTTCCTCGTCCACGGAAGGCTGGGAACCGGTTTTGTACTGGAACGCGGACTGCGACAAATCAACTTCTACAGGGAACAGAGTGACGCTCGACAGAAGCTCCTTGCAATTCGCGTGATATTCGGCGAGTCCGGAAGCTATTTTGTGCAGTTGCCAAACGACGTCCTGGACGTGCTTGTTGTCGAGGAGTTCCAGTTTTACGAGCACGTCGGACCGCAGTTTGGCGAACCTGACCCGCGCTTCCTGGCGGCAGCGGAGAATCAATCGGTACTCGTAATTTCCGGTTTCCACGCGGTACAAGGGTTCCTGGAGCGCGGCGTAACTCTGCTCCTCGTCGTCCAGTTCCTTGACCTTGAGGCAGTAGGACAGGTACTCGAATTTTGCGTCTGCGTACTTGCTTATGGTCAGACGAGTGTCCGGGATTGCTTTGTGCAAATACGTCCCGAGGTCATTGAGAATCGGCTTCAGGCTTTTCAACATCGCCACGCCGAACTTTTCCATTTGCCTGTGCTGTTCACCGAATTGTCGGAAAGCTTCGCTGGCGCGGGGTTGCGGTTCTCGTACTCCGATCGAGGCAAAGGCATCTCCGAATACTGTGGATATTCAAGTTCAAGATTGTTTTTAATGAACATTATTGAAGCAAATTAGTTATTATGATTTTTATCTATCGCTGAACACATGCATTTAATCAGAAAATTAAAAATTTCAAGACATCAGTTCTTTCTTGACTTTTTTGTGTAAGTTCGAGTTACAAAATGTGTAAATTTTATAAATTATCAGCTAAGGACAAATTGTAGTTTTCTACCATTGAATAAAATCCCGAAAATTCTCTTTCAGCATCGACCAAACCCCCACCTTTGTAAATTTGAATGAGGTCGAAGAACGCATGCAACGTGGATTTCGCGTGCATTACAAGACCGCGGTACAAATTCTCCGTGTGCTGCAACGTTGTGAGTCTCTGGACCAAGGCGTCATTGCATAAAATCGCTCGTGATAACCCCAAAGCATCCGCAGTCGCGCTGCCCATGCTCTCGACGAGCCTGTGTTTCACCTAAATAAACCAAGCAAGGCAAATTATAAACTTGCAATTTCTTTCCTTTCTATTTTCAAGGGAAAAAAGCAGAATCAAGGGAAACCTTTTTCAGAGCAATGTCGAGCGTGCGCCCTTGCTTGGGATCCGCGTACAATTTATTGTAGTTGATGCTGACTTGCTTGTCGCATGCCTGAATCATTTTCGCCACCTCGACCTTGGTTTTCCCTTTGACGGAAACTCCATTTATCGCCACGAGTTCATCCCCTGATTGCAGCGTGCCTTCTAAAGCTGTTGGGGTATTGTCGAAGACTTGGACTATGTACAAGCAAGGACAGAGAGTTGCTCCGCCACCGACGCTGATTCCGATAAGGTTACTTCCGTCTTTTTGTATCACCACATTTCCCGACGTTATCGTCATTCCCCTGTTGATTCGAAACACAAATTAGTTTTCATTCTTAATTTTCGGAGGCGATTTTGGATTAGTCAAGGTACAGAAAAAAGCGAAGTTGTTGCAAACGATTGAAGTATAAAATCTTTGAGTTTTTCTTATCAAGTACTTACGTTTTTCGGCAAATAAAGTGATATTTATGCTCGTCATGCGAATGAAAGAAAAATGTGAAGTTTCGATAAAATAAATGTCGAATAATTGGAAAATTGTTGAAACTGTCCATTCTTCTGAGACTTGAGCACGTGCTGAAAAGTCGAGGGAATGATAGAAAACGACGACTTACATCTGACGCACGATCTGTTGCAAATGAGATTCATTTTGGAGCTGGGCGACCAATCCAACGTCTGGGCTAAATTCCAAAGCAGCCAATAACGACAAAAAATGTAAGGAGTGAAAAGCGGAGCGTAAAAACACACCAGCGGAAACGTCTTTTTCGAACTTTGCGTAAATTCAAAAGTAACAGCTAGTGCATACATGCGATCCTCCATGGCTGGTTTCGGCTGCTCGAAGCTGCTCCAAGAAAAACAATCTGATTTATAAAAGAAGCCAAACTTCGGTCTTTGAATTCCGCGAAACGCTAAATCGTGTTTTTTCTCTCGGGAAACAAGATCTATCTCTTTGCTTTGAGGGTAAAAAGCATGCACAACTCGAGAGAACACGGGAAATCACATCGAAAATATACGCTCATGCAGACACTAGCTACGCATATTTTGCAACGAACATTTTGTCTTCTTCGAAGAAAAAGTCGTCTTCGTAATCCATCATTGTCTTTTGGGCTTTACTTTTTGTTTGTTTTTTGAAGCGAGAGAAACGCGATTGTACTCGGGTTTTGTTAGTAACTGGATTATGTGACGTTTACATTTTTTTGACAAGTCGTGCGAACATGTGCGAATGATTTCGAGCTTCGAGGCATCGAGCTGATTCGAGTTTCGCGTTCGATAACTCGAAGATACGATTATCGAAATTGAATTTCGCGCGGAAATTAAATTGATAAATAAATGAAATAATTAATAGATATTAATGAATAGAAGTTAATAAGTTAAGTTTATATTTACTTTCTTGAAAAAAACAAAAATATCGATTAATTTATCACGATTTTAAACACGATTCTCAACACATTTTTAAGTGCTGAAATATTTTGATTGCCCTTGAACGTCACAAAGTGCGCTTCGAGAACATTTCGTACCAGATGAAAAAAAGTATTGAAAATCAAACTAAATTTTCATTTACTTATCTTTACCTCTACAGTGAAAAAATTAAATTAAATTACTGAGAAAACTGTTGACGACATATTTTCACGCTGCGTCATAAAAAGAGCATTTCACGTGTCACGTGTCTGCATTTGATTGGAATATTTTAAGCTCAATCCGAATTCTCTAAAAAACTCACGTCCAAACGTTTGCAAAATCAAAAAAACACCAGACTCGTGTTCGCACTCTCTGCAATATTAAATTTCCTATACCAACAGAGTTATCAATGGGGCACTGGAAGCACGTGGAAGGGAAAAGTAAAAGTACAGCAATTTGTGCGATTCATCACTTGTATATTCTAATGCGTTCCAGTTGCACTTGCTGTAACACCGTCATTAGGGCTAGCGCATTTTTTCATAAACGTAGCATCCAACTAGAATCCAATTTGAGAATGCACTAGAATTTCAACGCGTACGATGCGTTGCGGTTTGTTGCTTGCACGGAATCCATCATTTGGCTCAGATAATGCATACATCGCGCGATTTGGCTCACGTTGGAGACGCTCATAATCAATCGAGAATTTGCTTAGAGACTTATAAACATGACACTTTGACGGAATACCAAATTGGCGTTCACTCGAAATCTTTTGAAGGTCGTAAAGAAAGTGCGAAAAATATTTGTTCGCAATTTAAGAAAAAGCGCCGTAAATTCAGTTGCATTCTTTCCGGGCTACATTAAATTTGTCAGAGAAATTTTGCACTTGCATTTAATCGGAATAAAGGAATAAAATGTATAAGGGAAAATAAGTTACACATTCAAATTCGAGAGTACAATAGTATATTGTGTGGTAAGTTCGAGAATTAAACCGAATTTTTTTGACGAATGTGAAGTTTGCCGCACGAGCGCAGCGAGTGCGGCAATCACAGAGTCAAAAAATCGGTCTCGCACATACCACACACCATACTTTTTGTAACGAATGCACGAAAATG
>JABFQM010000919.1:0-26650 GCA_022816865.1 Zelostemma sp. ZL-2020
GTTTCCCTTCTCTCCTTCGTATCTTTAGCTTGGAAGCAAGTGTCCCTCGATATGCGTCCGCAACCTCTGGACGACGACACGCTCGCTACTCGGAGATCCCGAGTACCGTGATCGGTTCCCCTCCCCCACTTTAAATCTCTTTTTTCTTTTTGCTCTCGCGAATCCGCGGCGTCTGCCAACGGGAGGACTTGGGCTTTTTGTTGCCAGAGCTTTGGGTGAGTTCGCCGATTTATCGAACGGCGCGGAAGATGCATTTTTCACCTCGTCTCATTGAAAGCGACGTTTTACACGGGCAATGAAATTATATCGAGCTTCAGACAGCGAACGACAAAGTGGAGGAAAATAATGGAACGCGCGAGTCGCTTTGATCACGTTTCATAATAACCAACCTTATTATATTTATTCGCAATGCTGACGAGAGAAAAACCGAACTATTAGTTACACTTTTTCTTGTTTCGCGAATGCGGGAATTGAATTGCAGTTTCCGAACGGGCTCGTTAATTTAAAAACAACTTTTTTCTCGAATCGAAATCGAATGGGGAATAAAGCGATAAAGTTACTGTTATCGAAAAAACGAGCAGCGGAGCATTGCGCATTACGAAAATTGTGTTGCTTGTATTCCTTCGAGCAATGTCGCACGTGGAATTTATAAGCGCTCTGACTTTGATACGCTACTGCATAGTTCTCTTGTGTTTTACCGACCGTTCCATATACTCTTTCATCTTGTACAGTTCAACCGGCGTCGAGAGGGACTTGCGCGACGATGCGCTTTTGTCCATGTCGAATTTATACGTTCCGCATATATCTACTCGGAACGATTTCAAAGTTAAAGGTGTAACTCGGAATTTGGAAATTTCTTTTTCAGCCGTTTTCAATTTTCTCGGCGATTTTGCACTATTTACGGTATGAAATATTCATTGACTTCGATTTCTACGGTTGGCAGACAATGTCAAGGCAGAAAAACATTTCCAAGAGATGATTAGATAGGACGTTTCATTCACATCGCTATAGCTACGAGCAAACACTCGCTGAACAAAACGCGTAGCGAAAATCGAAGCGTATTAACATCTGGAAAAGGCTTTTGTTCTGCCCGTGTAATTGAGACGAACGTTGTCGTAAAAATGCCGCACGATTTTCGTGACTAAAGACATTTTTCGTGGGTAAAAGAAAGCCATTGGATGCAATGCAATCAAGAATCGAAGGGAACAATGCCGTTTCTTGAAAGTTCATTATTCCGAAGCAGTTACAGTTTCGTTGAACCCGAGCGAAGAACGACCCTAAATTGTCGTCGAAACTTAAATTACGTGTGCCGCAATTCGGTTACTTAAATAACGCGAGTTGGACATCGCATGCAAAGCGCTCGCGCTCACAAATGCATATTCTCAGAGTCGTGCACGTACGTGAATTTCACGTCTATGTAGAAATCACGAAGGGTGCACGACCCCGAAATATCTATATATATAATCCAAGGTGTATTTCTAGAACAGGGAGTTAAGAATAGCACGGCGAGTAGACGTCTGCATTAAATACCGCTGGTGAACGAACTCCAACTGGATTGCTAAATTTTATTACAATTACTCTTAATCACGAGAGCATTCTTCTTTCGCGTAGTTACAAACAAGCGCTTCGATGCAATTTCAAAACGTTCCCGGTTATTCGTTCGATTCATGTAATAACTTTTGCCAGCGAAACAAAAAAAAGTTTGTATCGAACCGAGTGCAAAGCTGGATAATGGAACGTGTAAACTTTATCTTTGATATTACGCTACAGCAAAGTTGGTTCGATGATGAGATGCTTCAGCAAAGTTTGTGTGTCAGTTTACAATACGAAATCATCAAACATTCTGTTTACCTGAGAATTCTGTAATGTTTGCAATCTAATCGATTAGAAAGTTCCATGTTCGGTTGAATTCGAATTAATTACAAGTTTCCAATTGATTCCAAATGAGCGATCTCGAGTAAAGACTTTATTGACAATTTTCCTTTGATTCCGAAAATTAACACATGTCGAGGTCACTTGCGCGCGATGAAGCTGTCGAAGGAACGACCAATTAAGTTTAAAAACTTTCATTAAAACGGGAAAAAAACAACGAATTTCTGTCCGATTAATCGGGAATTATTTTACGATGCAAGACTAGAAAGACATTTTATTTTCTACAGCGCAAAATAGTGCTTCGAATATAATAAAAATGTAGGTAAAGCTCGCTTCGATTATTATTCCATTGTACGCGACAGCGTGTTACATTGTCAGATCTGTCAAATTGGAACGGCGATAAACCATTCGATACATTTCAATGAGCGGCTAAACAAGACACTACGAGCGAAACGCGATGCGACAATCGAATCTCGCGACGTTAATTAATAGACGTCGAAACCCTGTTTGACATCTACGTTTTTTGAATATAGAAGACTAAACTTGAATTCGAATGAAGCCTGAATTTCTAAATAACGTCGTTCATTCTTTGTTCTATTTTTATAGAAACAAAACCATGCCGGCAGCAGCAGCAACGACGCGGAACGCGACAATACCCGCAGCGGTGGCCGAAGGTGCGGAGAATTTGGAGGATCCGGATGAGCCTCCGGAGCCTCGAGGTCGCGGCACGAACGCTAGAACGGGCCTCATGAAACCCCTGGTGGTTCTAGCGCTACCAGGGATGTACCTATTTTACAAGTACAGCCAGTACAGGCGAGAACAAAGAGAACTTTCTCGCAGGAGAGTCACGGAACGGGAGCTGCAGCATCTGCATCATAAAATCGTGAGTGCATTTTGATTAAACGCGATGTAATTTCTGATAAAAACAGTTACAAAACCGACGAAATTGCCGTTCCGCAAACAACGAAAGTTGTTTTCTGAAACAACACTCGAAACTTATGAAAGCACTCGAGCGAGAAGAGTTACGCGTGTTGAAAGAGCGAATTGTTCTGGCGTTTTCGAGTAATTATTTTCCCCCGACTGACGATCTCCGTAAATAGAACAAAGCGTTGAGTTAGTCATCGAAATCGGGATTTTTCGACCTCGAGAACGGGGTTAAAAATCTCCACGTGCAGAGAACTCGGCGCCGGCGTGCGTTGCGTTTAAGCTTTCTGTGGCGAAACGTTGGAACGATAACGATAACGAGACGTGGGCGAGCGTGTCTATAATTGGCAGGGAAGAGATGGCCTTATAACGTGGGCTCGTTTGTTAAGCGAGTCGTGGATACTACGCAAGACCAGACGTGTCAATGGAACGAGGTTTGATTAACCGGAAGTAACGCGATCTTACCTAATAGGAAAGATGTTCCCATTCTTCCTCTCTCTCTTTCTCTCTCTCCCCAAAGACCGAGTTACCGATCCCGTAGCGAACTAAGAGTGCTTTATCAAGAGCACTTTGCACGTCGTGTTGCTCATTATCATTCTACATCGCAGCTCGTAATGTTGGAAGAAAATCTTTCACCGTGATGAATTTAGAGAGCGAAAATCAAAGCGATGAATTCAGAGAGCGATCCAAAAAGCGAGTCGGCAATTCCTTGTCCGCTACCTAAATCACGTAATAATTGAACAATGACCTTGAAGTGCTCCGGGTCGCGTAAGAAGTTGCAAGTTATTTATCCACGACGTGAAATTTATCCCTCGATAAATTGGACGGCAATTTCCCTCCGCGTTAGCATTCTCGTAAATAGTCTGTGCTTTTACGGTCATTTTCTTGAGAGCAGCTGAAACCTCGCTAAAAAATTCATCAAGTTCTTACGGCGGCTTCTTTGGAGAATTTCGAGCCGTCTCCAACGCGCCAATTCGCTTTTTTCATCAATATTTTATCACATTTAAAAAGCCGTGGAGTCGGGAAATGGAGAAGAATTGACAAGGTCGCTGAAATGTCGAGTAAACCGAGGTGATTTCTGACATTGCGACGCGTGATTGCGGAGGACGGGGAAAAGTTCCAACCCAGAAATTTATTGCTCCGGCCAATCGGGACTTCGCGTCCGAATCGACCTCTCTACTTGGCAACGAATCTTTGCCGTGACAGTTTCGCTTTACGGTCTCAACCTTGATATGTTTTACGTTGCAAAGTTCAGCTCACGCTTAAATGCAAACAATCAATACGAAAGTCATAATGATTGGTGTGGGAAAGTTGATGTATAAAATCTTATTCGAAACGTTCGGAAATTGTTTTCCGTCGAAACGTTCCGAAACCTTGGCAATGTTTTTAATGAATTCAAAAGTCTGAATGTTGCTCATCTGCTAGAACCGAAAAGTCCGAGCCCGGATAACGGCGAAACGTACGAAAGATAAGGCTCACGCCAAGTATGCATTAAGATAAAAATCTAAATACTTTCGCTCGATAAACTCCACTAGCCCTTTCTTTGGCGTTTTGATGACCGGCGCTTGGCGAAATAATAGGCCGGGATACGTAACACGCAAAATCGAGCCCGGAAAAAATGACCCAGGCTTAAGATAATCGAGGATCGATACGGTTTTATCATGTAGGTGTCGGCTGGCTTCTCGTGCTCCGCTAAGCCGACTAATCGACACCCACCTCGTACATGAGATCGAGGAAAATAGAAATAACGAAGTTTGGAACGTGATTCGACCCCAAGAATATGATTAGCTTTGATTCACGTGCATATCATTGTCACGATCTTTATTAAATTGACTTGGAAATCTAATTTTTCGCGTTCTCGTTAAACTAAGTTAAAAGTACTGGCTTTCACGCGACAAACTTGAATTTCTTGTGACTGTTATTACACATCGCCCTCGGGGCTTTCGCCGAGTTACGGTTTCTGGAAATTAGATACACCGACATTTATTTTTCGCGACGTAAAGACGTGAATAATTGGGTAACTTTGATGGACTTTGCGGGGAAAAAGTCGGAGGAGATATCTGGGATAGGAACTTTTGCGCGTTACTTGGAAAAGTGTATTTGAAGTTGAGCTGTGAAAATTTACTGCACTGTTTTTTTCAACTGACATTTATTGACAATCAACCCGCTGTTGCGAAACATTTTTTTCATCCAAGAACGAATTTGTAGAACTTTAAATTGATGTATAAACGAGAATAAGAGATCGAAAGTTTCCAGTAACAAGCAAATATAAAAAGCAACGATGAAGATAAATTTTGTTGAGTCTTTTATTTAAATTTACTTCTCATGCATGGGCTAATGAATGCGCATGACGCAAAGTAAATTGGAAGCGTTTATATTTATGTGCTTTGGAATTGCAGTCAAAGACTAACGCTAAAAATAATTTGATCGAGAACCCACAAACTCTTGGTTTCTATTTTTCCTGGTAATCGAAAACTGCATCTCCTTTTATTTACAAAATGTTTCTGGCATTTCGGCTCTCGGTATTTCTAATTAAAGGACTGATTTGTTTGTGAACCATGAACGCAGTCGTATAAGTTCCATAACTCCCTAAGAATTCAAGAAATGCTTGATCTGTGAACAGCGCGAGATATTTGTCTCCTCCGTTCCTAAATTATGAGAATAATGAGTCATCCGGTGTACAAACACAAACTTTATTCGTGTGTTTGTACACCGGATGACTCATTCTTCACAAACACACTTTATTATTAACAAACAAACCAGCTTTTTGTGTGTTTGTACTGTTCGCAACATTTTTTCCATCAGTTGTTCACGTTCAAAAATAAAGGAATTGAATTTCCACTTCCGGATGTTCCGTATTAATCTTTTATTATGAGAATAAAAAAAAAACAGAATGAATTTTGCGAACGCTTTTTGAACTTGAAGATTTCACAAATTCAACCTTTTCAAGACTTCATTCCAAGCAGTTTTTTACATCCAATGAAATATAGTTAAAGTTTAGAAAAAATAGCGCTTTTGGCCCTGAATAAACTCAATCCTTCAAAGTCTTCTTTGGATCCAATTTTCTCTAAATTTTCGTCAAATGCATTTTTTTAGCCGCAAAAGTACACCTTGTTAGCCACAAATTTTTTATGCTTCCCAAGGGAAATTCCTTCCTTTCGTACTTGAGAATAAATTTTTTTTAATAGTTCTCGTAAATACAAAAATGATTACAATTTGACAATAAAAATTCAGCTCGGAAAAACCGTATATTTTATTCCCGACTCGTTATTCAAGGTACTGCGATATTTAAAAGATGAATTTTTCACGTTACGTTTAACTTTTTTGTCAGCGAAAGTTTTTACATAAAAATATTCATTTATATAGGGTCGTTTCTGAAGACATAAAAAATTCAATATCATCACACAAAAGTTGCATCTGATAGCAATAATTGTCCAAAGTTGAGAGACATGAAAATCTAAAAGCGCATTCAGAAATTTATTGGATCAATCAAAGTTGACTGAAACGGAAAAGCCGTAACTGTTTTAAAGGGAATAAATTCGTGCTCGATTAAGACGATTAGATCATGAATTACCGCGCACTTTTTCAATGAAAATAATCCCGATATTATTGTGATCTAAAAATGCAGAATTTCGAGTTTCATACAGTTTAAACTGAGCACATTCTCCAATGATTATTCAAGAACATTTTCAGAATTCAAGTACGTGTAAAGACTCATCGAAATCATTAAAAAAAAAAGCTGATAAGCACAAGAGCACTTTACATTTTTTCAAACGTGCGGAAGAGACTTCGTAAACTGAACAACATTTGTCGTAATTGAATCATGCAATTTTTATTTCAACCATTAAACGACAAATCGGCAAAGTGTTTTCCCAATTTTTCAGTCCACTAAATTTTCGTCAAATCGGCGAAATCGTCATTTTGTTGGATTCCACGGCATATACTTTGTGATTGAACAAGCTTCTTCGTACGAGCACGTTCTTGATGCAGCCGAAATAGCTCGATGCACGTACTCTCGATCAGACAATAGTCGAGTTTCAAAGTATAATTTGTTCATCCAAGCGGATTTGGCGTCGCGTCGGTGCATGGTTTCGGGTATTAGGGACACTGTACTCATGGTGATTCCAGCTCCATTGTCCATGAAGAGCTTTCGGGCAGCTTGTTCCGCGATACGGAGCCTCGTCAAGTACAGAAGCTCCATATAGGCACACCAACGATCAGAAGAAAGTGGAAGAATGCGGCGCGCGCAAGGAGCCCAAGGTAGAACAAAAAGCACAGTTATCCCGACGATGATGTCGGCGATGACGGCGGGTGGTTCCTCAGGAAGGGGCGGCAAGTGTGCCGCGAGCAACCGCCGCATTCTCGAGTATCATAGTCCCGAGGTACATGAAAGAACTCGGGAAAAAAGCCGCAGCGCGAACTACTTCAAGGCGCTTTAGGCATTTGCGGCCGCAGATTCCTGCGTGGAGCGAGAAATCTCGCGTGAAAAATGGAAATCTTTTTTTTCCGTGAAAAGATTTTCCCGGCGTTTTTCATTAGGGTACAAAAAGTCACTTGGATTCAATTAGTCCCGTTCGTCGGCAAAATGAAAAACGCCACGGGCGGGAAATAAACTCCGGGCGATCTTTGGTACTTTTTATTTTCTGAACTTGGTATTGTGACGCGTTGAGAGAGCGGAAAAAGCAGTATGTGTAAAAAGTTAAAGAGGTGACTGTTAGCACGTGATGAATATTCGCGTCATCTGCGAGGGAAGATTTAATGAGGCGTGTGCCCTCGGCGTCGTCGCTTCGGGACATGGCGCATTTTTTTTATCGCCGTATGCTTATATAAACGCCCTCGTAATACGGGATTCTTGATAATTCGCGTGATCTTCTTTTTCTTTCGACAATGGCTGGAAAAACATGTTTTTCCATTACAGCATTATGGGATAATTATTCCAATTGTTCAACTCGAAATAATGCTGTTACTTGACATTGTACGGAATGCAGCATTTGTACTTCTCATTCTCAATCTCGTAAATTCATCTAGTGTCAATAAGCATTGACCTGATAATCGAACAATATAAATCGATCGGTACTGTGCTCCAATGCGACCTTTCATTCCTGTTTCGATTATTGAGGAAAAATGTATAGAATGCATGCATGAATGGAAAGGTCGCTATTTGTTTCGACATTGGGGTAATTATTGTCAGGCTTCAAAATCCGTATCTCGAGCGAGCACAAAAACGTTCGAAAATCAATAACGTAACAAAACAGTGCGAATTCAGCAAAAACGGAAATGCGGAGATAATTGGGTACGGACTAAAGTAAAATAAATCGTGCAATTAGAAAAGAATCGTGTGATTTCTTTGACGAATGAAAACTTGAATTTCACAAAATCGATGCCTTCATTCATCGGGCGTAATTGCCATTAAATTTTACATTACTATAAGGTCCCGGGAGGCACAATGCGATGCGTGAGGTAAATGTTTTGTTTTCTTTGATTACCAATCACTTTTCGACCTTGCGTATACTATTTTTACGTCTCTGGGAAAAAAGCATTAGGGACTAATGGATCGATCTCGATTTATTTGCACTGCTGTTACACGACACTGGAAGTCGAGCATTAAATGTACTAAATTGAGACACTGATTCGCGACAGTTCGACACATTTTACGGAGCGAAATTGGTGTAATTCAGTACTGTTTCCACAAAGCTTTATTGCTATTTATTCAGGTTTTAGATAACTTGACGTAAAACTGGTGAAATTCATTTTCCTTAAACTCTAAGAGCGATGAAAATAAAGCATATTGAAGTCAGCGAAAAAATGCTATACAGAGAAGGTTGAGTGGTAAGTTAAAAGCGTTGCTCGATCGTTTTCAGATCGAGAAATACTTGTGAGTCACTGACGAATGTGACGTAGATTGTGACGACATCGATCGTCATCGCTTTACGAGTAAAGTTAATATTTCAGCAGTCGGAAAAGTTGACTGACCCCGCCTCACTTATAGTCTTGTATAATGCGTTATCAACATGCATTTCACGACTTCTCGTTTTCGCTATATTTTCTTCTTCGAAGAAAAGAAAATAGTTCACTCATTCTACTTCGGTAACTTCTTTTTATACTCCCACCGACTCATTTTTACTCTTCTTCCTGGATTTCGGAATTAAAATGTAATGAAGAAAGGAATTATTCCAGATGCGAGAAATCGTTTTATTGTCTCAATTCAAAGCGATTTAAATAGTTTTCTTATTACAGAATTTTTGAAGAGACTAAAAGGTGCATTACGAAAAAATAAAATTGGTATCTTACGTTTATTCGCACTTGAAATAATTTGCGTAGAATAAAATGGTAAAAAATAGAAAAATGACCAAGTAATCATTTCATTTTTTACAAGACATGTTTGAATGTACCTTATTTTCTCAGGTACTTCGGGTCAAATATACTTAATAATGATTGGATTTTCTCAGCATATAATTTATTCAGTTTCCCAAGTAAAATCTGTTTCTAATTGATAACAGATAACACACGTCAGGTGATTCCCAAGAAATCATTTCAGTAAAGAGCGCATCTTAAACTTCATTTTTCCGCTTTCAAAATCTTGAATTTCTCAAAAGTAAAAGTTAAATAAGATCCGCAATTTTTTACGTCCAAGCAATAATTATATGAAAATTCGTGAAAATCAATGAAAAAAAACAAATTCTAAAATGCAATAATCGGCTGTTCATTTGCGAATTAATTCCATTAAAATTTTCAGTACATAGTAAATTTTTCCGACAAATCTCGATCCCTGATGAGTCATAAATTCGATGGTCAGCTCGGTGATGTTGCAGGGTCGCGGTCGACGATGTACAAGGCACATTCTCGAAGGGCTTGTATTTGCATAGTAGCACGGCGGCTCGTTATCACGAAACGTTTCGAGAACGTGATAAATTAACGCGATAATATTGGAGTAGAAAACTGTTGGAGCGTGCTGGGTTAAAGTGAACAGTGGCAGCCTGGAAAGTGCTGAAACGATAGGTGCTCGCACTCGAGCTGAATCGCTGACTCACACAGCCTCCTGGAGACTCGTATCTTCCCAAGTACTTGTTCTTCGTAATAATTACATGTTACTGAATTAATTACCACAATGATATATACTTTACGACGGCTATTTTGGAAGATAAAGCGCTTCTCGGGTCTATAAATAGAACGACTCCATTTTCATCTCGTATATACGTGCATATTATGCAATATTCTGCAGTGTAAATCTTCTTTCGAATATAGATTTTATTCCTTTTCACTGTAATCTCGGCTGCTGCGATTTTTGGAAAATCCACGGTGATACTTCTTTGGCGAATAGCGTGTAGCAGTTTCTTTCATTTGCTGACAATGGCTCACTGCAGACTAGGAAATTGAGCCTCAGGTTGTATTTGGATTTACTTCGACGCATTTTCATAAACTTTACGGATTGAAAAAGGCTGAAATGAAAGTCTTAACGATGTTCAAACTATCGTGAAATTTGAATTCGTCACTTTAATGAATCTCGGAATACGATCGTTGATCAACCGAGTTAACTTCCAAGTTTGAAACTGTACGAAAGTGCGGATAATGTTTGTTCTCGTAGACGTGCAAAAGCCCGTTTTTGTGTTCCTTTGTTCCTTTGGGAGTCGTTTGCTAAATTATGTGTTCGTAAAGAACTACGGCGAGGGCATGAGTTTTTGGTATTTGTTCGTTTACCTGCAACGAGGGTGTGCTTACCAAAGTTAAAAGAACGAGAATCTACGAACGCGGAAAAACCTTGCTGAATTCTGTATAAGAACGAAAACTTTGTCCAGCCAAGATTCGGCAAAAATTGAAATCGTTGAAACGGGAATAAATATTTATGTATAAAATTGTACAAACGTAAAAAAACAACGAGTGCAGAGGTTCTTTCAATCGCGGTTGGCGTTTTTTTTCGCGTAAGGTGGTCGAGCGTTTGTCCTCAAGTAAAACTTTCCCCTGATTTCGGGGTCAGCGCCGAAGCCCATAAAGGCGTCAGGCGTCCCGGAGCAATTAGCTCTTGTTTCCCTCCT
The DNA here is from genome assembly GCA_022816865.1 of Zelostemma sp. ZL-2020. Lineage (NCBI taxonomy): Eukaryota > Metazoa > Arthropoda > Insecta > Hymenoptera > Platygastridae > Zelostemma > Zelostemma sp. ZL-2020. The sequence goes on from JABFQM010000919.1 coordinate 10,830, forward strand.
CCATTTCAGGCAATGATTCGCCAGGAATCCATTTGGATTCGTGATAGATTCAGCGTAAAATCGCCACGCTCGATTATGACTGCAAGTAACTGGAAAGATAAGAAATATCGCTGTTTCTTCCAAACTTTCAAAGAAAATAAGCAATGTCTAGAATACAGGTTTTCCCCTTCAATTTTGTGATACTTACTGTACTGATTTATGAGGATATTGAATCCTCTGGTCAATAAAGTATCCACGTCACAGCCTGGTTGATTGGGGCCTCCTCCATTAGGGAAAAAGTCAGCGTGGCCTAAGGAGCTTGGGAAGCCGAAAATACCGCCGTTTGTGTGAATAACGTCGACAAAGTTTGCGTCGTTCTTAACGAGATGCCCTTTGGCACCGGTATTCATGTATAGAGGGTACGCCGCGTCCAGTCCTGTAATTCTTCCGACCTTTAAAAAACAACTTTCCATTGAAAAATAGATGGTAAACTTGAAATTTCGATGAGACTTTCCTTGAAAAACGAAAACATATATATGGTCCGTTTTTCAAGGGTTTGATTTACATGTATGAAATAAAGACGATCCCACGTACGAGAACTTGGAATCATAAATGTAAGGAAGTGTTTTAGCATAAATATAATTTACGGGAAATATAGAAGAAAGTGAGTAAATAAATAACGGTGGAAAATGAAATGGAAAGCTTAATTTAAGAAGGGAAAAGATAATGTAATCGAAAATCAACTGGGAGTAATAACAGAGAATACAGAAAGAGAGAGAGAAACCTTGCGACGATGGCCGAGAGCTTTTCCCATAAATCCAGCCACCTCGGCTCCCAGACTGAAGCCAATTACATGAAGCCGAGACAAGGAAACCGCGTTGTGAGCATCGAGCCACCTCGCCATGTGTGCCACGTGCCGTCCGACTGATATTGTGTTTTTCACTGCGGTAACATACCACGGGGATGCAGACAACTTGCACCAGTTTACCAGAATTACGTTGAAATCTCCGCGGAAAAGATACGCTGCGGAAATTGTATACAAAGTTCAAATTTGATATAAGCTTTTAATGAAATTTATTCGTTTCTCGTTGCAACGTCCCGAGAAAATACGCCGCGGAAATGGTTTTATGCACTTTGCGTTGTAAAAAGAAAGAAAAAGGGACGCTCGGTTTCGCAAAGTTGCCGCGAAAAATGCGGTGGAGATGATTTATCACGTGGGCATTACGCTCGACTCTTGACGTGAACTTGAGACGCTGAAAAGCGGTTGAGCTACATTTTGTTGAATGCGGCGAGCGAACAAATGGCTGGATCGTGTGTGACAAACAGCGGAAATATGGCAAAGCATTCGAAATTTGCTGTTGAATTCGTCACTCTTTATGTTTCAAGAGAATAATGTTTAACGTAGTTGAATTTGTTTTTTACGTTAAAATATACTCTTTAGAAATGGGATTAATCAATTCTGCGGCAGCTAATTTAGTTTTACTTGGGCGTATTTTTATTATTTGTCAAATTGTTATCGATGTACCGTTTCGAATCGTTGATCCACTGACACTGCCCGCCTGTTCGGTGTACCCATGAATGTACATCACCGTTGGATTACCGGGCTTGAAAAAACTGCGTTTCAAGCTCTGGGCGTCTTTGTGCTCTATAACTTGCGATATAGTCGGATTTCGTCTTTGAAAAAAGAGAGAAAAACGTTGATAAAAAGAACGCGATAAAAAAAATGACCTTTGTACAATTATAATTTACATAATTTGTCTACTCGATTCATAAAAACATGCATAAAAGAGTAAGTTCATTTCCCGAGAAAGTTGGTTAGAATGTTGATGTCCAAATTCACCTGGTGAATAAATGATACTCGACGTCGCGATCGAAATCGACGGGACAACAAAAGATGCATGTCCCTGCGGGAAAGGGTGATATGTTAACGGGGCTTTCACCTGCGGTTAAAGGCAATAAATTATTAGCATAACAAAATAGGAGGAACATTTCCCGAGCGAATTACGTGCTCGTGTCCAACTTTTGCATGACATTGAACCTGACTTTTTTATTCTTTTTACCGCGCTCTGTTGACATTTTGTACGAACAACTCAATTACTATTAATTATTTAACGGAAAAAATTGACGTCGCTTTAAATCTTTACCGCGCGGATCAAATTATAGATAATGCTATCAAATCATAATCAAGATTAGAACAACACGTGTAAAGTTTTTGTCGTGTTTTCTTCATTCATAATTGTATTTTTATTCGATGAACAGTTTAAACCATGAAATTGCATAAAGGGGAATGCAATTTAATACAGTTTTCTTGTTAAGCCGGCGACGTAATTTTATCACTGAAATCTTTGCTCACAACCAAAAAGGATTTACCGTAATAATGAGATTAGTCTCGAGACAGAAGATATTTCATTAGTTCAATTCTGCGTAAAATGCGCATTATACTATACACTTTTTTCCTCTCGCTACGAATCTTTTGATAATTATTAGAATAATATGATTGAAAACCGCAAAAAAAGAAGTACGACAAAGTCGTCCTACTTTTCCAGCGATCTGGAGTAGTTCTTGTGATCATCTACCGAGTCGTGACAATGGAGAGAACAATTATTACTTTCTTTTATTAAGGAAATCAAATTCTTCCAACTGCATAGAAAGTGAAACCTCCAATACTTGGTCTAAATTTATCTCCAAGTATGCACTTCATCAACAATTGCAAAATCTTGAATTCTCCAATTTTGCAATGTTCAAAAAAGCAAATGAAAATTCGAGTACGCTTGAACTTCAATTTCGAAGAAAAATATTACGATTCTTTTTCATCGCGTATTTTGAACATCCGGTGGAATTAAATATTTGACAAATTGATTAGGGTGCCAAGTAATTTTACGTCACACGAAAATGCGAGTAAAAATATATTGTTCTGTGAAAAAGAGAAGCAGTTCCCAGAATGTTTATAGAACCAAATGATTTACTTATCAAAGGAACTTTGTAGTTTGTGAAACTTGTTAATGAAATGTTACCTTTTATTTATAGAACGACGTTTTATTCATCCAAAAAGTCCATCTAATTTTACCGACTCGATTACAATTCATTTGAAACGCGTGAGCGTGCCACTTTTTGGGATAATTGCGAATTTTCACATCAAATAACTTGACTTGCATGCGATGCTTACGATTCATTTTTGCTTCATTCTCGGTGCAAAATAATCGTTTCTACGAGTGATGTTTGTGCTATACTCACGACGGTTTTAACAATTCGTGTAATCCTATTTTATTGAGTGTCACTCACAAAGGAACGTTTTAAAACGAAAGTTCTTAGAATCACGAAAAGATAACGCAATTCATAAATAATGCTTCGGGTTGTTAGAAATTAAAAGCTTTGTTACAAACTCTGACCTCCGTATCGTACAATTAGAAGTCGACAAACTAACGAAGCGACAGATGCCGGAAGCATAATTTTCGTTTGAAATGGGAAACGAAAATTGGCAAGCGAAAAAGCATAAACGGCACAGCACCTTCGGTAGGATCGATTAGTCGAGTAAAACTGAGGTGGATCGATCTCAACGAAAGTTTTGTAGTATCTGGAGAACGCTCTTAGGTAAGTACTTGCACCGCTGGAGCGTTAAAATGATAGTGGCATTGCATGTCCCCACCTTTTGTTGGAATATCGCTGAAACTAAGTCATGAAGCAATTTATAGATGATTCGACAATTAATTTTTTTCGCAAAAGAATCCGAGGGATACCGAACTTGTTTGTTTCTTACTCGAGGTTTTCTACATTTCCAAACTCCAGGTTCGAATTATCAAGTTTGAAAGTTTCAAATTTGTTGCCAACTTACAACCAAAGTGATACGAATTTCTCGGAATCAACTAAGGAGAAGTTTGTGTAATTGCCACTGAACAATGTAGATCGCATTAAACCGTATCGAATTTTACAAACAAATGACGGCCGCTCTGCTGTTACGTCAAGACAAAATTGAGTAATTTCCAGGCGCAGGAAATTTCATTATGCGATTCTCTAGCGAGTCTTGATTTCGTTCGTTCGGCTTCATTTTCTCGTATCCTGTGTCGAGTTATGGGCTTTAACGGCATCTGAGCGTACAATGAAAATGAAAAAAAAACAAGGTGCATGTCCTACTTGAAATATCGGATAAAAAAAAACTCTTGAATCATTTTTACAAGAAAAAAGACCCCGTCGTAAAAGAGAGGACGATTTTCTGAATTTGATTCGAAAGTTTAGTTTTTTCATTCGGAAATATTCTTCATTTTTAATTTGAACGTCGAACGAAATTTTTATTGGGTAGTACTTATTTGTATGTCTTTGGTTTCTTACATTTTTATCTGTTTCAATTCAGCGCTCGGCAATGACTTGGCACTGACTCGGCGCTAAGCTGGTGCTAATTCGGCGCCAACGGATTGTGGCTTAATAAATCATTACAAAACTACATTCAATGTAATCGGAATCCATTTTTTATTGATTTCATACCAATCCTTGTCACGTAAATAGAGTCGAGAAGTAATGAAATTTAATAGAATCTAGGTCTTCATCATCCGCTAATTTCTATTTAACTTCTCTCCGATTTCTTTCAGATATTTCAATTGATCATGCTACATCGTTCAATTTTTTTGCGTCTCAATCGCTGGACGCGCTAACAATTCTTGTTCTTGTTAAAATTTCTTCACAGAATGCAACTGAAAGTGCGGATTTACGAGTAGCAGCTTTTTGTCAAAAGATTCGCTTTTGCGGTTATTGAAAAGGCGAGTTTAAGAAACTAATTCCTTTTTACCGCGCTTATAACGACGCTCGATGAAAAAAAAAACGATCCAAGTGACGTTTCAAATGAAAGTCTTTGAATTTCTTTTCGGTTCGGTAGTACAAAAATTAATTCCATTTATCCAAAAAAAGCCTCCAAAGATACTCTGCGAGACTTTGGAAGACTGCAGCCATTTCAGTCCAAGATTCTTAAGAAACCAGTAACAATGAAACTTGATATAAAAGAAGGGTATTTTAGTATTCCGCAACTCGAAGGAAACAAATGAGAAGAAAGGAAGAGATGACAAAAAAGCGTTAGAAAAAGTAGCAGATTGGACATCGGTGCTGATGTTGGTAAGCGGAGGGGATATTTTGCGCATCATTCCTCTAATATCTGGAAACCACCCTGACCTAGATACGGATTCGCGAATGGCCGGTTGGCCGTTGGCGAACTGTAGGCGCACGCTTGTATCCTCTGCCAACCTCGGACCATTCTAGATTCTCTGTGCAACGAACTTCACGTTGACACGCTCCACGCTCTTCCCCTAGCTCTAAACTTGCCGACATTAAAGGGCCAACTTTGTTAACGAGACGCTGAACAGTTTCTGATTGATCCAGCCTTAATTGCTCTCGAATGAATGCATTGCAAAAGTGACCGCACTAAAAGATCAAAGGGATTCGGTATCGAATTCACACGTGGATGCTGTACATCACGTTTTTATTTGTTCTTTGCTGAATGTTTTCAATTCGACTTCCATCACTCCTGATAAAAGTTAGATTTGATAATGATGTGCAGATAACAAAGAGCTGAACCCGTCATAATTTTTGTAATTTCATGACGTTCAATTATGCGAATGTAGAGTAATGGATATTAATCAAAGAATAATAACTTTTTGTTCCAGGATAAACTCTTGACGAAGCTGGAAGAAAATGAGCCAGAAATGGCATCCTCGCAGGAAGATGAAGTAAGAGAAAATCAATAGTATGAGAATAGATAGACAAAAACCGTAATGCAATCATTCCCGGGATGTATTTCCATCAAGAAACTATTAATTAAATGAAGAACGACAGGGTTTACAAAGTTCTTCCGTGGTTAATCAACAGAAGTGCTTTAAAGATGTTTGAAGATGCTGACACTCGGTAGCAAAATAAATATAATCGAATCGACTGACGAATTCCATGAATAAGAAGCTGCATTTCACTTTCTTGTCGATAGTGAGCATTTGAAGTTACAAGTTCGACGTTTATTTTATTCTGACGAAACAAAATCGTAACTGGCGCGATGCGGAGCGTTATATTTTATGGTTCGAACGTCGTAACGAAAGACATCGAATTATTGACGTAGTTTTACACCAAGAAAGCAATATTGTAGTGCCTGTAAAAGTGTTATGACAAGTTGACAAATTACGATTTCGTCGTCTCTGCAGTGCATGGGGATTAAATCAACATTTTATCACTGCACGCGCGCTCGATTATTATCGCCAGATGTCTAAATTGCTTCCTGCAATTTAGACAATTTTTCCTGCTTTTTGCAATTTTCCTTAATTATCCATTGTTACAGTTGTATGTTTATTTGTACGATCGACAATTATTTTCGCGAAGGAAATATTTTTTCAAATTATTGTATCCTCATTCTTATCGTTCCCTTCCGATTTTATTTGCATACCAAGTTCAGAAAAATTTAAAATTTGCCATAACTAAAATTGATCAGTATTGAACTACGCAATGTCAAGCGTCAATAAAAGCATTTTCTCCGCAACATTTTTTCAACAAAGAACTCGCAAACTGTATTACCTAATAACGTTCATTGTTACGAAGTTTAACAAGTGTTTTACATAATTCACATCAGATAAAGCAAATAACATCCTTGCAATTCAATTCGATGTCAGAAAAAAATGAAATTTGTCAGCTATAACTATTAAAAATTAAATTGCAAACGCAGGTGTTTTCGCGTATAAATATCTCCCGATCTCCAAATTACGTTTCAGTTAGAAAAATGAAGTTCTTCGTGTTACTCGCAGTGCTGGCTCTGGCTGTTGCTGTTAAAGCGGTAATTATGCAAATGTTTACCTTCTCAAATTCAGTCTGAAATTATCATCACTTGCTTATGCATTGTATAAACTCTTAGAATTTGTAATTCAATATTTATTTATTCTTTTATGGTGTTTTAAAATGTAGCAGCAGAGCGAAGTAGAAGGTGCCGAAGACGATTCTTCTACAGAACTTCCGAGCGGTGGACCTCCAAGCGGTGGACCTCCAGGTCGTGGCCCTCCACACGGTGGCCCTCCACACGGTGGCCCTCCACACGGTGGACCACATGGTCATGGCGGTCATAGCGGTCATCACGGACCCCCAGGTATTTTAAACACAATATATTTTTATTCTTTACATAATTATCAGGATAAAAATATAATTCTACCAAGCTCTGGAATCGCGAATTTTTGTTCGTAACATCGATAATTGTTCATAGGTGGTCATAAAGGTCAGGGAGGACGAGGACCTGGAGGACAAGGAAGACCTGATGGACCACCACAAAACAGCACCCAAACTGAAGATTAAAAGGAGCATTTACTTTCAAATAATAATATAAATAACTAAAAAATGTACGATCCCTTATATAATATATAATAAATATATCTGCCTACTAATAACATCACCGTCGTTTTTTCTGACCATTTAAAAAATGCATTTTCCAAGCACGAAACATTATAAATTATTTGTCAGTGGAAGAAAAAAAAACGAACTAAACTTTTGTGTTCTTCTCATTAAAAAGTTCCATTTGGTTCGCGTCCGATGGTTTTAATTGTGATAGAAATTCACGAGTTATTGGATTTTCGATAGCTTTGGATGCGAACAAACGAGCTGACGTAGACAATACCGCGATGATTCGCGCATGAAAAATCACTTTTCCGCGGAAAAAGCAAATAACTCGGTGGTCGATGCACCGCTAAAGCGGATTATGAGAGTACAAAGTAAAGTATCTCATCGAGACAATACTCCATCCAATCTCTTTTACCCGCTTCGTTTCATTGGTTCTATCCAAACTCCCGATACGCGTTTATTTGCGAAAACATGCATGAAAAAGTCTTCAATTCATCATTGTTGAAGCAACAAGCGCAGCATGAATCCCACGATCGTAACCAAACATTTTTCCATTTCTGTTACAGTGCGTCATATGTGTGAATGCTCGAGCCACGATGCAAACGGCTCCTTGTGGGCACCGAGTAGTTTGCAGGTAAATATTCCGTTCTGATGTACATTCTTCCATTAAAGCTGCGATTCAAGTTGGAACATTTGTTATTGTGCAGACGCTGTTTCGTGAAAACGATACAAATGGCGGTTTCGCAAAGGCTTTTGCCATTACGGTGCGTGATTTGTAGAGCGAAAATACTGCGGCTGAAGCAGACGCTGATACCGAGAGACGTGAGTGATAAATTACGTCATATTTCCGAGTTACGAGGGCATAAAATAAAAGTATTTCTCCCGCACTCGTAAAAATTAATCAGCGATTGAATTCAGTATCGGACGTTTTAGACAATACCGAATTTAAATGGTATATCGATGACGTTTCTGTTCAGTACTCGATGTCGGGAAAATCTTGGGTCTTGCCGCAAAGTGCGTCAGAGTACAACATGGGTGCAGGGGTTCCGGCGAGTGCATCCGTTCCGAATGGCAGGTGGAGTGCCGGAAGTGTCCCGGCTTCAGCATCCCTTTACTCTATGGCCAGTGGTTCGTCCTCCATATCCGGTCAGTAAAAGCCCCAGCTTCGCTAATTCTCCATTTCTTGATTCCAAACCAATGATTCTTTCTCCGAATGTCACGAACTCTCTAAATCCCGAAGAACGAAAGACGTTTTGGGTACTTTTGAAAAGGTATTCGTGTAACTTATTTCGCTATTTTAGGCGTGTCTTCCGTATCATCAGCCACAACGTCATCTGCCAACAGCACCGAGAGTTCGAGCAGTCTTGGCAAGCCGTCGCGGCTTCGCCAGCCGAACGGAACGATACTAAGAAGATCGCAAACGCAGTCTATGAAGATGCGAATCCAGGTAATTATATCACTTCGATTAGGCTCGGGAATGAATTTTTCTAGGCAACAATTGTTCCGCAGGAATACCAGGATCCCGTGTCGCAGAGCCAGGACGAGGAAGAAATCTTGAGGGATAATCGCGATCGAAGATTACCACCGATCAAAGAATTTCAAAGGGAGTATCGAGTTGGAAAAGCATCCACGAGATTAAGGTGAGGTTTCGGGAAATGGAAGGTGAAAGGAGCGAGATCTGATGAAAAATTCTTGCCCAGATGTGCGCAGAAAATTGTGACTCAGCTGGAAACGAGTCCGAATTCTCGCGTGGTTGCGGCGTCCGATCCTACGACTTCTTCCGCCTCGACGACGTCGAGGTCTGCGAGGAAGAGGTCGCCTGCGACCCCGAAAACGTCTCTTTTGACGGTGGCTCAAGAGGTGCAAAGGTCTAAAAAGGAGAAGGAGAGAGAGAAGGAGCGAGAGAAGGCGGAAAAAGTGAGGCAGAAAGAAGAGGAGAAGGCGGAGAAAGCGAGGCAAAAGGAGGCGAAGAAATTGGCGAAGGAGGAGAAGAAGAGGGCGAAGAAGGAAGCGAAAGCCAGACGAAAGGAGAGCGAGGAAGTCCTGTTGCGAGATTCTAAGTAGCTGACTCATTCGTAAGTAGAGGAACGAAGAAAAAGAGGTTCGATGTCTAAAACTGATGATCAACAATGTCTTCGACAAGTTTTTCTTTTACAATTTCATGTGTCTTTTATACTCGACATACCTACATGCGTGCGTAGGTTCGGATGCTAGCGAACACACGCGTGACAAATAGTTCTCCGGGATACATAAAAAGCCTAACAATTCGTAATTGCGAATCGTCGATACATGTGATTCCTCGTGAGAGGATTTTTAGGGGTCGGCGTTACGTTTCGTTTCGTTGAAATGTTTCTTCTCAACGTAATCGCATTTACCTGCATTTTTAATCGTGCTCGAGATTACGCGATCGACTCGTGGATTATTTCTTTAGTTTATGTTTTTTATGCCGAATTTTTACAATAAATGTTTATGTTCTTTGAAGAATCTCTATGATTAGAAATTACAAGTTTGAGTGAAGTAAAGAAATTAATTTAGTGGAATTCGTAAATAATTCTGGCACGATTAATGCAAAATTATTTTATAAAGTTCTAGAAGCGGCCAAAATATACATATATACATGTACGTTCGTAAAGTGTCTTTAGATCAATAGTGATGATTGATATTAAAAAATCATTGTGTTTTCAAGTACAATAATATTTTACTTACATTTAGTACGAAGAACGCCTTTCAAACACATGCATTCTCAATTAGAAGACGAAACGTTTAAAATTTCAGATACATTTTTCATTATCAATTATCATTATTATCACTCAAAATCATGAAAAGTTTCATATCGATCACCGCAAATTTCGTAATTTCTCCCTTCGAACTCATTCGCTATAAATTTCCATGAATCGCCTCTCTTGTCAATTTGAATAAATTGATCTTTTCACCGAGAATAAAAGTCATCAAAAATACAGCCTCCAAAGATTTTGCAAACTGTGATGGAATCGTAGAGTTTTAAAGACATTTTCAGTTTCGCTCTTCTCCGAAAGCTACGTAGTTTCGTGCGCAAAAATCAAATGAAAGATCTCAGTAATAAAACGAGAACAAATCAAAATTAATCGCGAGAAAAGGTATTTTTTAAGCCATCGGAAGTCGGCCTTGTCTTTCTTTTATTCTTTAGAATTCGAAACATTTAGACTACCATTAAAGAAAATCAGGAAAGTAGAAAGTACTAGTACTAAAAAACGTAGAAGTGGAGTAAAAATTGAACGTAATTATTCGCGAGCCTGTAAAAAATCATAGAAGAGTGTCTTTCTCGGAACTGTGATTTTTCTATAAGTGTATCGAGACCCCTTGTCGGTAAAGCATATACGACTACATCTAAGACGGCTATAAACAGACATCGTTTGTTCCATAATCACTCGCTGAAACCTGGAGCGCCAAAGAAATATTATATAAACCTAATAGGAATAAAAATATACATAACATTAATATTTATAATAATATTAAGTATAATCGATTTAAGAACTTTGTTTAGTTCCCACGAGTATGTGTAGATGTGTTATACTTGTGCTCTAACTACAGTGTAAAATAGACTCGCAACGTAACAGTTGAATTTAAAAAAGATACAATAAACTGTTAGAATCAGTAATCGTAATTCGCGTAGGCATTGATACTTTTTCGCGCCGACCCGGCGTTTATTGCAAATTTATCGAAACCAAAGTCGCGTAACGTCACGACTAATCCAACTTTTTCGATTGATCGATCAATATTTTTGTACAAGTCGATATAGTCGATCTGTATTTTCGCAGGATTCTAAACTACAAAATGGTTCCTGTCTGGGTCGGGTTGAAAAATTTTTCTTGCATACTCCACCACGGAATCCGATAAGTTTGAACATTCGGACGCGAACGTTCATTGATTACACTTGAGAGGAAATGTACGACTACAATCAGAAAGATTAACGACTGCAATTTTCTTTCCGATTTCCTCTTCGATGTAATATACTTTCTGCTCTTGAATTGCTTGCGCTGCTAATCATGTAAATCTTGACTCTTTACCTGTGAACAAATCAAAAGCAATTTTTACCTGCTTGAAACTTGACGAGTATCAAAAGTTTATTCACTTTTAATTGTAAAGTGCGAGATAGAATGTATAATTAGAGTTTTTTTTCGGTTTTTAACAGATGAAAGTTTTTTATTTCGAAGCGTAGAATTATTGGATGTAATTTGAGAATAATGACGTTGACAATTTATTCAAATTCAGTATTAAGATGTCAGGATGTGGTGAAAATAATTTTATCCTGAAACAAGGTTTGATAAACGATTTTAAAAAATGTGAATGCTCAATCATGAACTTGCAAAATTTCATTTACATTTAAGTACACCAAGAGTTGCTGTGCGTGCACAATATCCTAATTGAAGGACAATATTTTTCACAGGACTAGAAACGTCAATGAAGATGAACAGGTAATTTTCATTTTATACGACTTGTTTCTTCTAGTTTACAAAACTCGTATCGCAAACGCGTTACGAACGATTTTTTGAGTTTTTTAGACCATTTGTAAATTTGGTAAATTAGGTTTGATTTGAAAAATCAATACAATATTTGCTCAGAAAACTGAATTGTATCATCGCACAATCACAAAATTTCCATATCATAAAACTGGTGTTCAGCATTGCTATACTTTCATACGGTTTTTGTCAATTATTAAGCTCAAGCTTATCACTCGAGACTAAAAAACGATTTCGAAATTTTTTCAGCGAAAACGTCGTTATTCACAAATTATGTAATTCGAAAACAAGATAAAAAGAATTTTGAAACCCTTGTTAAATAATTGAGTTTCAAAATGCAGTGTCAAAAAACAAATGAATCATCATGCGAAATAATTTCACGGAAGAAAAACTAATAAACGGTTCGTGATGAATTTTCTACGAGAGACTGATTTTTGTTTTTCTACAGTTTCATCCGCTGAATCAGCAAGAATCAATTGCCACTTGCTTCTTTCACCTTTTTCGCTCAAAATTATTTTCATTATCAATCATGACTTAAGGGGGCGCCTTACCTCGATTCTGTCTCTCTCTTAAAAAAGGACGAAGCGAGAATTAGAAAAGGACAGCCTAATCGCGATTTTGCTCCAGTTTTTTGGGCTCAATATTAATAATACATCGAAACAAAGGGCATAAAACGAAAGTATTTTAGTGAAAATCGGTGCTAAAACCGAGATTTTCTTGAAAATCATGCTAAAAGTCAAAAAAAAGAAAAATTCACAAATCCGCAATTTGACAGACCTGTCAAAATCAAGAGGGGAAATGATGTGATCGAGAGTGGGGAGGCGACTACTCACGGTTTTCATTGCCCGATATTCTTAATAAAGTGATGGGCATGTATTTTGCTGCAAAAATAAAATAGAATGGAACACAAACAAATCCTAAAATTACTTTCGTTCGGTTTTCCGATAAACCGCAAACATCATCCGCGCGATTTTTAAACATCGACTGTCATCGGTTCTTCGGTCGCAGTTCGTCGTTCCGCTATTTCATTCGACTTCGAAACACTTCAAAACCACTGGAGGTGGCGCTAGAGACGGTTTTTATTTCAAAATGCGATAAACGGCGTACATGCATTAACATTTATAAGAGCATTATTATAAAATGTTGTAATTGTGTATAATTGCATTCATAATGTACGATCGCATGTTATCGTGCTCACAGGCTTTTTTTCCCTGTGAGCACGATTTTTCCAATGTTTGCACAAATGTTATGAACAGTATAAAATTATAATGTTGTATATTGTTGTCAGAAATAGTCTACCGCAATTTTTTGATTGTGTGAAATTCGATTGTTGAAATCTCAGAAAACTACATAAATGTATGGTAAATTCACACACAGAAATGTTTGACATTTTTATTTTCAATATTTTGAAAATAAATATGGGGTTTCCAATTTATTTTTTCTGGAACAAATTATCAGAAAAAGTGCCTCTACAATTTTATACAACCCAGTATTGTTTCAATTCAACTACGGTCATTCGAATTTTTTTCTTCTCAAAAAAGACCAGAAGAATCATGATTCGGAGCCTTTCAAGCGCTTAGCGATGTATAGAATCCGGTGCCTCAATTGTGCGACAACATTTATACCGAAATGCAGTGTGATAATCACGATGTTTTTTCGCGTGTGCTTTTTATAGTGTATGCAATACCCAGAGTGAAGTGTACAGGTAGTCATAAAGGCAGGTAAGAAAGCATGACATCTTGTTTGTATGCATTTCCCCTACGGGAATTTGAAATCGGGTCTTGGCTAGGCCCCGATAAGGCATGCCCGGATACCAAAGAGGCCCCGGAATGGCACGCCCGACGGGCGGTTGCATGGGATGTAATGGGTATTCTGACCGGGCCCATTTATGGAAGCCTTGAGGGCACTCATTAATGGGCCCGGTCAGAGCCCGCATTACTGCCAATTAAATCCCCGATCTTTGGTTTCTTCAATAGAGATTTAATAAACAAATCATGATGAATAAACAAACAATAAACTCATTTACACATTATTATTTATGCTTTCCGATCGATAACAATGTCTCGAAAATTGCTTTTTTCAGTTTCCAAATTTTCCAATTTGTTTAAACAAACTTATCGTTAAAACAATTTCATCGTTCAAAAATAATTATCACTTCTGCGATATGCAACGATTTTGAAATTGTAGTGTCCATAATTTTCAATTGTTTAAGCGATCCACTTTTTCAAAAATTATTGATAATGTATACCGATCGATAAAAATGATTAGATGTTGCATTACATTCATATCGTACCATTAACTAGAATCGTTTTATATCAGTAAATGCATATGCGTTCATCTCACCATTTCTACACCGAAACGCTCCGATATTTCGGGGCGTTTTGGAACGTTTCGAAGTTGGTTTCCTCCGAAATTCCGGAATGTTTTCCAGGATATCGGTTGAAAATTTCGGAGCGCTTTGATGTTGATTAGACCAACATCAAAGCGGTCGAACTTAGTGAAGTAACCATATTTACCGCACTTATTGTAACAAGCTTTATACATTTTTTATCAAAGTAAAATTCCGCACCTACGGTATTTGAACCCGGGACCCTCCGCTTACTAGCTAGGAACGCACGCCATTACTCTACTGGACTCGCTGCTGGAGATAAATCATCTGATCTAACATGTGCTGAGCATGAATACCCCGTGAATATTTCGCCTCGCAACGCTTTACTTTTTGATAAAAATATTCTTTAAATAACAGAATAATCCTTTTTATTTCGTAATTCAATTTCTAATCTTAGTAAAATTGCAAACGTGCTAGTGATTGGAGAATGCTCTTTTTTAACTAATTTAATCAGTGAAAATTTCACTTATTCTTAGTGAAATCACAGAAGGCCCACTCATGAATAAGTGGAATTTTTTTCACTGATTCAATAAGTGAAAATTTCACTTATTCTTAGTGTAATCAGAAGAGCCCCACTAATTGATAGGTGGAATTTCGTTCACTAAATGAATTAGTGACATTTTCACTTATTCAGATTAAGAAAGAACCGATATTCCGGAAATCATTCCGAAATTTCGAAGGAAACCAACTTCGAAACCCATTGCCTAAAAGATAATTTATTAGGGCACCATCGGGTCTCGAATGGGCCCCCAGGAACAAGCCCGGCCTTATTTCATCCGGATGTCCCCTAAAGGGACCGTATCGGGCCCCGGTTGGGCAGCCTGGCGTAAATTCTTTATGGTTTGCCCGGATATCGCCTTACAAGTGCCGGATGATGAATCGCGCATAGTTTTTATGTATCTATGAAGGAGATTTGAGAGCAATAATTGTTTAATTTCATACCAAAATGAATTGCCGTGAGAGAAACATCATTTTTTCAAAGAATAATTATTTGCAGAAAACAAGTGGGGGCCTTATAGGGTCCTCTTCGGGCACCCCTTATTAGGGTATGCCCGCTTGGGCCCCAGACATATTTCGGGCGCGCCCGGTCATTCTTTCCGTAGGGTCTTTTTGCCTCAAAAACAAAACCCGTTGTATAACTCCCCAAACTCTCTTATCCAATTCCAAAAATTGTTTTCAGTTGAAGCACCAGTTGAAATTCAGGCACTGCGTGTCCTCCCCTACTTACTAAGACCACCACCTTTAAATGTAAAGGAAAAAAAAGGAATTAAGGTGTCCTTTGAAGAGCAGA
This sequence comes from Zelostemma sp. ZL-2020, assembly GCA_022816865.1. Classification (NCBI taxonomy): domain Eukaryota; kingdom Metazoa; phylum Arthropoda; class Insecta; order Hymenoptera; family Platygastridae; genus Zelostemma; species Zelostemma sp. ZL-2020. The sequence continues at coordinate 26,335 of JABFQM010000919.1, forward strand.
GTAAAGGTTTCGTATTGTGGATAAATGTACGCGTCTGTTTTTTAAATATAGGGGAGAACGGGCAATTGCGGGACACCTAACGGAAATTGTCTATAAAAATGAAGGTTTATCAGTAACTTTAAAAACAGAAGCATAATAATATACTTCATTGTCTTCTCTATGCATTCGATAAACATTAATGTTCTTTTTAATTTGATAAATGAAAAAAAAACGGCTTTTTGGAAAACATGTCATCGTCCCGCATTACCCCTCAACTCGTCTAATGCGGGACAACATGTAAATAACATTGACAAGTGATGAAAAAGTGAATATCGGT
>JABFQM010000920.1:0-26652 GCA_022816865.1 Zelostemma sp. ZL-2020
TATTCTTGTTGAAGCATTTTCAGCAGAGTGCCTGATATCTCGAAAGAGCTTAGTATATTAGGTGCACTTTCTTTACGCATTGTAGTCCTCCTTTGAACCGAATCCTCATTTCGAGCTCCGAGGAGTTTCTCTCATCATTGTCATGAAATAATTGGATTGTTGCGGTTGGAAAATGGGGACGTTGAAGTTCCGAATGAAAAAATTTCATTCCCCTTTTTTTATCTGTTCATCGACCGTTCAGTCTAAAATTCGAGCACAACACACTGGTAAAATGAAATCGTAACTGGCGCAATGTGGGATTGTAAGGTTTTCGATTTTGTTTTCTCGGCGTACTCCGTTTCTTTAATTTTCCGCGCGATTTTAGAAACTGCATTAAGAGACAATCGATAATAATATCCGACATAATAGTGCACTTGGCATACTATCCTTTCGTGTTGACGCGTATAAACTTTTTATAAATAATAAACAAATGGATATAACAATGAAATAAAAAGAGAACATGTCAATAGATTTTTATGTGGGTACTGATTGTAAATAGAACTGTAAAAACCTCGACTCACAATATTCAATCCTTCGATCTTTCGAGACTGTATAAAGGTGTATCAATATTGCGAATTAGCGTAAGCAAACTTTTGAATGTCAAGCTTCGTCGAGGAAAACGGTACCACGGTGTTGAAAAGACTCGTTAAAATCTGTATTTATCGACGGTCCCGGGCGTTATCGATTTTCGGATGTCCGTGAAAGCCCTTAAAACGGCTCTGCTCGAGTATTAATTGCAGCCATGTAAATATTTGTTCCGAGTCTGCAAATTTTCTACTCGATTGGAAATAGTAGTTTTGCGAGTGCCCGATCTGACCGATTCTTTCGAGCGAATGATTCGCGCTGCGATCTCAAAGCAGAAATCCCGTGAAACACAGGAAAAGGTTCAGCATTTTTTCAACTTCTCCGAAATTCAATAGCCATTTTTCTCCTTCCGCCGATGAATGAAAGCGTAGCTCAAACGAAAATTGCCCTTTTTACCAATGCCGAACGTCTTTCTGTATCACGCGTTTTTGACAAAGTGTACATCTTTCCGTGATTAGTTTTATTTCAGAACTGTGATAAACGTATTTATACATGTATCACACAACTGCCATTTCACAGCCAGTCAATCGATGTTCAAGATTTTCACGAATCCAGTGAGTCTTTGAATGTATCCAAAGACCATTATTTATTACTTCAAGTTGACGAAGCGGTGTAGTATTTTTTCAAGTTTTTAGGCCCTAATGCAAGCAACTGTAAAGTTTGTTACTTGATAACGACGGAAGTATGCGACTTTGTGGATAAAAAAAATTTTAAGATTGTTAGTCGCACAATTTATCACTTACATACTCATATCTCATACGAACATGTTTATACTAGGAAAAATTTACGATCAAGTCGAACGACAAGCATGTAATTTATAGCAATTACGACATATTATACGAATGACTGTTGTTATAACATCAAAAATAAATATGGAAAATTGTCATATATGCTCACCTGGTTTCTTTGATGTTTCCCTGAAATATTTCGTTGGCATTGATACGATTAAATATTAATGAACTCTGGAGTCATAGAATTGTGGGCACGAAAACGATGCAATCGCTCGATACATTAATCAACATTTTCCACACCGTATTCCGGGCGCTTTTGTTAATGCAATATGCCGTCGATTATAATCGACGAAATTTATGCCTCTCTACCGAAACGTGGAATAAATTTTGATCCAATTTACATCGTCGATGTCGAGTTAATTTTGATTCAACTCGGGGAGAATCGTCTACAAACTCGGCGAGAAAAATTTGCATTGTATATCGATTGCCGATTCCGTCCAAAGTGGAGCAATCGAAATGAGAAAAACAAAGGAAAGAAGTATCGATGCCTCTTGATGCATCCTCGAGAGAAAAGATTTGCCTGCAGGAGTCGACACGGTATTAATTCCCCCAGGTGTTCTGCATTCATTTACGACCTGGGCATTTCCAAAGTTTCCATGGAAACGTCGCGGCGGTTCATTGGATTTTGTCTCCCGATCAAAACCTTGCGAAGAGAAGCGCAGCCTTTTTCTTCTCGAAGCAGGATTGCAAGTTTTACGTTTTACATCTCAACTCGAATTTCTTTGCCAAGAGAATTTAATCCTTTGAAGCTCCCGTTTCCAGCGCTGCGCACTTTCAAAGCTCGCGAAATAATTTTTCGTTTCCTTTCGTTTGTCCTGCATTTCATGGCACATATTTCTCGAGAGCTGTTTTTACTTTTTGTTACAAGAAGCGTGTTCATTACCCTGCGAGTTTCAAATTTCCGCCGCCGGATTAATGACTGAATAATCCGATTTTGTTTGCTCTTGTCAATCATATTGATTATTCTCGTGCACTTCCGTCTTGAGCCGCGGATGCTGCAAATTGGGATCAGGGAAAAGGTAAACATCCGTGTTTTATTGAAATGTACCGTTACGAAAAACAATTTCTCTTTTCAACAACTTTGTTACATTTTATACGCCTACTTCGCTGGAAAGTAAAGTCGATTAAATATAATCAAATTGCAACCCATTTCAATTAAAGTTGACTACAAAAAGTGGGCGAGAAATGTAAAATCTTGCAGAAATATCGCAGTGCAGGGTGATGAAGAAAACGATGAGGATTGAAGCGGGCGGTAAATTTGCATAAAATTACACAAACCGCTTCCGCAGCAAAATTGCACTCGGCAACCGTATTTATGAAAGCTCCTTCAAATGTTCAACACCCTCTGAAAAAAATGTTCCTAGTGATTGTTATCATTCGGAAAAATTACCCCTCGAAGATTCACGGACATACATCGAAGAAAAAATACCGCAAAAAATTTCTCGACGGCTTTAACGTAGGTTAAACACAATGTAACATTTTTATCATGCAAATGTAACTAAATTATGTATACCCTCGTAATGTGGAATGGCCATTGAAGCTATTTCATATATTATGCACGAGCCGTGCCGAGGAATCGATGGCTTCGAGCATTACGCAAATCTATTGAGTCTGTACATCCGCTCATTAAATTTATAAACAATCGCCCTCGAAGGAGACTTTATCGGCATGATAGTTTCATGTAAAAAAACTATTCAAAGAAAAAACTACTTTTATTCCGCGAGAAAATATTAAATGGCGTCTAAACATCGCGCTGAATTACAGAAATAGTTACGTTCCATGAAAATCCCGACAATGCCCTGAATTCCAGAGAATACAGAGTGGAATGACCCAACGCTCAGTCGTATATACTATATACAAGTAATGCTTATGCATCTCGGTCGATATTCCACCCTGAACCACGGCCCAGCGACTTGTCAACTCTTAGCCTGGGTGTGCGACCTCATCCTTGATCTCGGCCCGGACGTTGGATACACCCTGGCGGAATCTAACGATTTACGTGGCACAAACACCGCCTCTGCCACGAAATGGCACGTGTAATCTGATTTGTTCTCCCCTTTTTTTCCTTTCCCACCTCTGCGAGAATCCCCGATGATAATATTGAAATGGCGAGAATCGTCGCCCCAGAGAGAATAGCAAGTATGGAACAAACACTTTCAAAGTCGATATTCTTTAGAGCAGGAAAGAAGGGAGAGGGAGGGGACTTGTTACCCTAATTAAAACGCTCGCCAACTTCAGATTTTCCAGGCCCGACGTTTATCTTGGCTTTTAGGGAGGTTAATTGTCTGGAAAGTATCACCGGGAACGTCTAATATGCAATGGATTGTGCTTTTTCGCATTGAACGAGTGAAACGTTTACGTGGATAAGACGTACGAGCGCGAGGGATGATTTTTCAATGTACGCGAAACAATGCCCGACGCGTTTTCTGAACTGTATCAGCGTGAATGACGCTTGAACGTTTTCCAGCCCATTGCCGATGCACTCGCTCATCTTTAAAGCGAATAATCGCGAGCCTCTCGCAAAGCTCCGATAATCATGATCGCACGGCAAGGTTTATAGTACGAGCGAGTCGTTTCGACTTCCTGCTGACATTCGACGTCGGGTCCAAAATGAAATGCTGCTATTCTTCTTCGGTAGTTCGCTTAAAAGCTCTCATATACATACGTCTTGCCGTGTCAGCAATGACCCGGTGGCAATATGGCAAGATGGACAAAAGGAAGTGTCTAGCGTACTTTGGGAATGAATGGAGGCGAATGTCCTTATGTCAAAGGCCTTTTCTCATTCCCGACAAATTATTCCGTTCAATGAAACTTTTGTGCGAATCACGCGCAATCTTCTATTCTGCATGTGAATTCGATCGATTTATTGTTAAGGAATTGAGATTTTATGTAGAGTTACGATGCAACGATGAAGTCTAATCAGGCATGATCGAACCTGATTAGGTATCATCAAATTTATCAAGAAAATTTGGTGAATTCGACGGAATTATAAAGATGGAAAATTCCAAGATAAGAGAAGCTCTTTCAGGTTATTTAAAGGTTGAAGGTTAATATTTTTTCTATGACGTAAGACATGAGTGATGAGGGATGATTGATCTGAAGTAACGATAAAGATAAAATACAAGGGATGAGGGATTACATGCTCCTTCTTACTCGACAGGAAACAAAGGTTTATTATTCAGTTGAATCAACCCAGTGCAAGACCTTGAATCCTCTTGACCTAAAAAAGTTAGAAGAGCACTTTTCGAACCGTTGGAAGCAAATCTCCAATTCCGGATTTGTACAAATGTACAAATGCACGGAAAAATTTTTTCAACCAAAGCTGAAAGATATTATTAAATTTTTTATGACTAAAGCGAAGCTCCGAATTTAAAGCAAGTTTATTCATTTTTAAATCGATAGAGGAATGTGAATAGCGTCGAGTTGAAGTTTGCGAAATTTGTTTGGTTTGCAATATTGTATTGTCAGGCATTTTTGAGGTACTTCAAAATTCTTTCTCTCACTTTTCTTTCATCTCCGTCCATTCATAGATTTGTTTGATCTATTTCTTATGAAAGTGAGCTTTGCTGTATTTAATTTCTTTCAAAAAATTGCTGTTCACTCAATGCATCATTTCCCGTACAAGAATGATGAATCACATAATGTTTTTCACATTTCCTAAAGAACAAAAGACTTTTCTGCATCAGCGGCAGTACATCCACTGTTTTAATAAACAGTAATTCAAAGGCATCTGATGTAAGTACATATCGAGCTGTTAAACACATCTCCAATTTCAATCAAACTAGCGTGTTTATAATCGAGTAAGATACTCCGTGTAAGTCAATATACACGTGTTTAAATGTTCGCAGTACGATGAATGATTTTCTCCTGCATCAAATAAAAGCGGAAACACCGAGATTTTTATTGACCCAAAGAAACTTACAGACTAAATCTCGAACTTAAAGAGGCATGAAAAGATTTCTCGTAAACTCTTTACCGGTACAAAAGTCTTATTTACCGCTTCTCGTGAACAACCATTAAAACACGACTGCGCGAGGACCACAAAAGTATACCATTAAAATTCCACTGAAAGAATCAAACGGCGACTTTAATTACTTTTGATTTATGCCAGGCATTAATGCTCAAGTTTATTCCATTCTTGTTGGAATCGCGGTACATAAGAGCCATATGGGCTGTCTACACGATCTTACTGTGATTTATATGTGTCGGGCACGATGAAACCAGTTTATGCTAATATTATTGCAGTTGAATTGGTTTGGCAGCGAGCCCACGCATGCTACTGAATTTTGCAACGAGGTGTTGGACTTTTCAATCCCCCATGGAAGGATCAAACTTGTCTCGGCATCGAAATAACGCCAGGTGAATGACGTACGTCGAATACTTGATGTCAATCAGGTCTGCATTCTGATTCCTTGAAAGCTTTATACGATCGTCACGACTCGATATACACAATCGAACGTAACGATCCGCGAGTACAATTCCATCGTCCGAAATACCAGCGAAATTGTTTACCGCAAAATTGTACGCGCAATGCGAGTTTGGAGGTAGCTCGATTTTTTCACCGGTAAAATTGAGGGGATGATTATAGCTGCTCGTAACCACAATGGCCACAAAATGAAACCATCTGTGGGTACGCAACGGACATTAGCTTGTTCATGTCCTGGAAATGTTGCTAAATACTGGTTCTTGTTGCAATGTATAAAAGTCTGGCGCGCAACACGCGGAATGTGCTCAAATCACAATTCGCCAGGTGGGGCATTCCGCTTTAATTAATGCAAGCCAACTGGGAGCGGAAAAAACTTTCCCCCGAGTAATTAAAATCAGAACAATTTGCTGGAAAAGACAGCGGAAAGAAACTTTCGCTCGAAAAGTTTTCAAACGTTGCGCTACAATATTCGATACATGGTCAAAGAAATTTAAAAAAAGTGCCGATCGATGCATTGGCTGTAATGGCGGGGATGATTATTATCTTGAGCATGGGTTAATGCTCAGAGGCTTTTACTACTGTCGGAAACAACTTTGACCCGGATCACTTGCGTTGCCTGAACTCGTGCCGAATAATAGTGTCTTGCATAACTGATACTTGAGGACATTGTGAAAGCCATTACAGTCTCCCGAGACTTTTTTCTCGGGCGCAATCGTATATTTCCGCAAACAATCAAATTCGAGCGTTCATAGTCGCCTTGGGTCATTTCAAGAGATTTATGAAACAACAGCGTGAATTTCATAAACTACACGTGTTCGAAAAATGGTTGAACCTTGAAAACGCGATTTTAAAAAGTTGAAAAAGTTTGTAGGGCACTGTAAAATATTACGTGATTCATGTAGACATATTAAAATGATTGAACGTAGCTTTCAAATCTCAAAGGGATTTTCCTGAAATTCCCTCGACGAATTTCATAATTGGTTTTTCATTATTCCAATTTTACATCGTGTCGAGTAATGTTTCATCGGATCCGTATAGTAATAGAATACGCGACATCGACGTCAAAGTTGCATTTGATACGATTAATGTAATACCCCGCGAAAAGATTTAATCAACGTTTCTCCCCATTCGGGACTCTCGTCCATATGACAAGTGTAATTAAATTTGTCCCGGATGCCGTTCGATATATCAGAGGGTTGCCCTTTCATACTTGTGCAGCAAATCCAAAAGAAAAGTCGCCTCAAAATATGTGAACGCGCTCGAGGGGAAAATTTATTGCCTGAAAAATAATAGCAATAAATTTCGCTCGATCGCTTTTGATATTCATTTCGTTTACATACGTCTCAAATTTATGCGCTCTTTTATTACATTTTCTTTTCAGCTCTAAGAACGTTTGGGAACATAGAAAATTGAAAAACTGTATATTTTTTCGCGAAAAAGTTTTGATCTTTACGAGAAAACGATAAAGCGAAATGACAGAGACGAATTGGATAATCCTCGTCTTGTTTAAGTCCGGCTTCTGCATCCGTGAGTGGTGAACGTAGCTTCCGATCAATCCCCTCAAGGTCCTTACTCCCGCTTAAAGTAAGAGTGCGAATAAAATAAGAGAGCAGAACCAAGAAGCACATTCGCGGCTCATGAATGTTCAAGTAAGCTCAAGGGAGAAAAAGAGTTGCTGCATCGAGACTAGACAGGGCAGCGGAAACCATGAACGTTTCAATCCTCCGGCCTTGCGATTATTTTCTTTTCATTGCGTGAAAAGTGATAAAAACAATGGAATTATAGAGACAAGCTATTTTTCTTTTCAAATTGTCTGAAACCAGTTTCGAACATGTAGAAAGTTACCCAAGAGAAACGTGGATTGAAATATAAATGTTTGGTGAACTGGAGAGAGATATCCAAACGCATTTTTAATGTAAGACAAAAACGGTATTTATAGAAGCAGAGACCACTTGTGACAAGACTAACAACCAGCTGCGCGCAAGCTCTCGCTTGTATAAATGTGGTGCAATAATTACTGCCCGAGTACACTTCTACTGAATCCAAATCATACAAAAATTGCAATGAAAGAGTTGCCAGGCAACGCGTCAATTCAAAAATTCTGTTTCGTGTTGCGCTTGGCTGCATCTAATTTACTCTCGGTTATTCGTAATTCGCGATAGAAATATGAGCATGTTTTTAATTCACGTGTTTCGAAAATGTAAATTGGGTTGAAAAAAGAGAAAGAATTACTCAGCATTTTTATGGTCGACTCTAGATCACCGGCAAAGGACGAGTCTTTGGGAAATGGGGTGCAGAGAAACGAGGATTTTCCAGACCCATTTCAGGATAAGGCAAGCTCTTATTAATGGGACGATAAACTTCCAACTTGTTATCGACGAAAAATAAGAAACTCGAATTAAGTACGCGTCAAATTTCGGAATATCTTACCTTTTTTTCGTTTCCAACTGTATGCGAATTCAGTTACTCGTAGCTGATGAAATGCGTCATTGAAGCACTCGTGTTTAAACAAAGTTTACAAATGAAAATAATGGGAATTCAAGATGGGAAGAAAAGTATCGAATTTTGGTTAAAAAATAGCTGGATCTCGTCATTTTAGATACAAAACACCATGAATTCTTTATTGTTGCTTCTACATCTTTCTTACAAAATCAGGAATCTCGTATGTTTATAATTATTCGCAATAGTGTTTATTGTGTATTAAAAACCCTTTTATTAAATCGGCGAAATTTTGATCGTGTCGTTTTGTTACAAAATCTAGTTTCATCGCAAAGAAGCAACGTCCGCAGCACCTTGTCAGATTTCAAATCAAAACGAATTGCCAAGTGCTTGAAAAGAGCGCTGAATTCATACTCGAACAACAAAGCCCTACGGCATTCACTTTTTTCGAAAGTGCGTTTCAATTGGCGCAAAATGCTCTCGTTGACAACAATTTTATCGCTGCCATTGATTCCACTTTTCATTGTAAATTCAATTACACAGAAACTAGGTCCCCCGAGCTGAATAAGCAATAATCAAACAATTGCTGAAATTGAAACAGAGCCGAACATTTCTAGAATCCAAAGCAGCTTTTCGAACGAGCGTTTCTCAAGCTCGTAACATCGTTGGTCAATGAAAATGAAAGGCTAGAAACGCAGCCTCGCAATCACGGGGTTTACTAATAAAGCAGTATCTTGACGCGTTCTAGATTGTTTGTATACCCTTTCAGCACTCTTTTCCCGCACTGTAATCTAGGCTAAGCTACAATTGAGGCCATAAATATATACGGCGCACGAAACAAGATTGGTGGCACCTTCAAGAATGCGAAGCTTCCGTTCCCAACAGGACGACCCGAAATTCATTAGTCTATGTAGATTGCGTCACGAATGGAAAAAAAGCTTCAACTGCAAACTTTACATTTTTGAGGAGAAAAAACGATATTTACACTTTCTCCAAGGTACATAAAGGGCACGTTATTTTTCAACTCGTGGCTAAATAAAAGTAATAAAATCTGACGCGCCTCAATGTGGGAAGTGATGAATAGAGACGTTGAATGAGAAGAATGGAGACGTGAGACTTTTAAGCTGCCATATTTCAAGCGAGTCGCATAATTTATATATCCCCGGGGTGGACGCGGGGTGAATTCAAATTAAAAATTAAACATCCCACAGCGTTCTCAACTGCGCTTGCCACTTGTATTTTACGCCATTCGCAGTCGTCCTGTCTCTGAGCGCGGCTGTGAGCTCTTTGGTATATTCATCTCATAAGCCGCGAATGAAGCGTCTGACACAAGCCGGGCTTGTTCTACTTAATATCAAAATTTTTCAGCGCTCTTGTGTCAGATTGCCCGCGGCGGGATTCGTGATTTTCAATTCTTGTAAATATGTATAACGTCGAAAATATTATATTCGTACCAACAATCTTAATCAAGTGGTAGCATCAATCGCTACGCGCCGAGGCAAAATTTTTGTTTGAGAAAACGCTCAAATTCCCACTAGTTCGTTTAGTTACACGAATTAGGCGAATAAAATTTTGCCATCGACGCGTGCGTCACGTTATTTTTACAATTACAACAACGTAACAAATGTAAAACTCAACAGTCCCCTATATATTTAGACCAGCTAAATATATATTTTCGTTGGGCGCTACTTTTAATAATATCGTTCGTATATTTTCATTAATGCCATCCTGGTTAATATTCTGGAATACCTACAACGTTTAAACTTTTACGATTCGATTTTTTTTTTTTTTCTTCGTAACCTAACATTATTCGCTTCCTTTCTTCGAAGGATGCAAATTTTTTAATCGCCCTCAATCTATAACGATTCGTGTTTGATTATTTCGTAGTAGAACGGTTGTTTTCATCTTCTCTTTTTTTTCGTTGGAGACAGCTTTATTCGGCAAACGACGATATGCACTAGCCGCTTCAGTGCCTTTGGCTATTCGTTAACTTTTGTGATATACAACGCAATACACGATTACAAGTTGAACATCAAGGCAGGATTTTCGTTGAACGTAATAGAAAACATATTTCTAGCCGTTTCGCTACGAGAAAAAAAAAATGCGTGAAATGCACAATTTTGGTTCAAAAATAAAGAATGTTGCACTGTTGGATAAACGATAATTTATTCTTTCAACTGCTCTTATAAAAGTTTAACAGTACAAAGAATTAGTTGTTGTAAATCGTCGAGAAATCAGGCGCGCGAAAATCATCATTTATGTGCTCTGGATGTAATAACGACACCGAAAAAAGTTCCAGGCAGTAAAACTACACGTTGCTCGTAGATTGTTTCAGAGACGCTTATAATAACGATCGCTGTACGTCGTGTACGTGTAATAAGTGTACGTTAAGCTCGTAACGCAATGCGATAGCCAGAATTTTGGTCACAATACTTGTTCGGCTCTTGAATATCCCAGTGCAGCGTCCAGCGCCAAGTTTAACCGTCGTTGTAATAATATACATGTATAAATATGTTATATACACTTGTCGTCCTCGTCGTCGTATCTCGAAAGACCTTTTGATTGGATTGCAATTTACCGTGCGCAAGGTTTGATTTCTTGCAAGCCAGCTGGCAGTGCCTATATTAATACGTAACTCAAAAGTACTTGCACCGTAATTTTCCCTGTACGCTGTTTCATTTTCTTTCATTCTTCATCACAGATCAACGAGCGCAAAATTTTCGAATGCAAGAGTTTCATGTCTTTTGTATCAGCCACGAATGAACTAATCCAAGGAGAAGTTAGCTACTATAACTAAACAAATTTTGCAAACAAGTAAATTCGCGTTTATTGCGCCAGACAGTAATTACAGGAGCCAAGGGAAAAAAGCTTCGTGTCTTTTGCGCGAGCCGCAATGAACACATCCAAGGGGAAATGAGCGTCTGTGGTCAGACCAATTCAGCAACCAAGTAGTTGCACGTATATTGCGTCGGACAGAAATCGAAGGAGCAAAGTAGAAAAAGCCACCATGGTCAGATAAATTTAGAAAAAAAGTAGTTTAGCATCTATTGCGTCAGGCAGGAATCAAAGGAGCCAAGGAGAAAAAGCGACCATGGGTCGGCAACAAGAGATTTCGGGTGGCGATACTTGAGAAATTTACATGCCACAACGTTGGACGCGAGACAGCGGCGAAATGCGGAAATACATTAGATTTATCGGGGAGCGTGTTCCGCTCGAAGTTGGTTATACCCACGTCGTCTTATTATATCCGATTAGACCGTAACTTGTTTCGCACGAAAACTTGCACTCGTGTGACTGTCGACACTAATATCCCGGCTCACGACAAGAAATACTCGGGCAAGTTCAAGTGACGAGGGAATTGGGAGTGCATGTCTAAAGCATTTTGTACGACTCGTTTTTCAATTTTAGACGTTTGATTGATGAACTCTCGTGGGTGACGTTTATTTCCTAGTTTATACTTTGCAAAACTAATGAACAATGTAAACGCTCACAATGTTATCCTGTATACTCCGTAATCAAATTCAAATAAATTCTTGAGGCATAATTAATTAACTCCGCCGACCAGTTTCACTGCATTATTACAGCACCTATGACAATTAATTACACAAAATAATTGGTATTGAACTTCATAATTGAACGTATAGAGCGTCATTGGAATAATTAATGCAAGTGCTTGTTCTAATGTCGAAGATCACGAAAAGGCTAAACGAAAAATTGGGTTTGCGCGAGAATGAAACTTTTCCTCCCATAGAGAATTTCGGTGACGTTCAGCCGTGAAATGAAATATGCTCGGCGTTCAATTCCTCGTGAATTTTGATATTCCACAAAGTCGCTCCGACGAATAATGAAGTACAAGTTCTCTCGCTCGAAACTCGCAACTGAATTTCCAATTGTTAACAAGTGTATTGTCGCATGCTGGATACCCAATACCCGCAGTTCCGCGCTCGGTAATTATATAAATTGCGTTTCAAAAGACATGCGGATTTTTCAGAATAAAGTCTTCCCGTCGATGTAAGAGACAGCTGGTACAGCTGTCCATTACAGTGCAAATATCGACCCTTCTAAAACTCGTATTCCTTATTTCGTAAGTGAACATTAACTTTGCAACGGTATCATCTTTATCAGCGAGGGTTAATTTTGTCGATGCAAACGTGACGAATTTGTCGTTTTATCAACATCTTTTGACGAATTCTAAACACGATATTCACATGATGTGATTAGCCGTTATCAGTGATTATTAATATATACACAAACAACACACAGTGCTTATATTTATGCCATTCCATTCAACAATATAATTTCCATGTTTATCTACAATTAATGTCTATATACCATTATGACGAAGACGACGTTTTTCGTTTCTTTCATTATCATGAAAACCTGCTCAAATGAAGCAATTTAGGTGATGAAAGACTAATGTATGTTTCTAAATTTAAAAAACGGTATAAAATAAATGCGACCAATTTTACACAATTGTTATATTTGCAATATATCAATTATAAATGTACACGTTATTCGAGATTATTTACAATTATAAAATCTATAAAACATTACTAGGCCTTGGAAAATACAGATTTGATTTTATTCAAGTGGATGGCATTGTTTACTGAAATTTTGTGTAGAGCATTACGAAAAGTAACTGCCTTGAAAATTACACGCTAGTTAGTCTTGGACACGTTATAAAAGTTTGATTATTCATTCCAATTATTCATCATCCTTTGTCTTGGTTAGTGTTGCTGCTTTATATCCGTGATTTATCGGGGTATTATTCATATGCTAAATTTTGCATAATATTATTCGATTTGTGTCTCTGATCATGAATATCAAGTCGAATAAATTCCGTACTGAATCGCATGCTTCTCTTGTATAAATTTCTCATTCGTTGTACAACTTGTTGTACGACTCTCAATTCCGCGCTATGACGTATGAAAAATATACGGTATTAATTAATTCGTTAACGACTCGTCGGTTTTAAAAATATCCCCCCCCTCTTTTTCTTTCGCTACTCGTTTCACCGTTTAGAGGAACTGCTCTCGGAAATAAATGACGAACAAATGAATTCCAAGTATAATGAGAAGAAAAAAAACGGAGGCTACGGTTTTAATAATGTCGCTGCAAAAATTCATTCAAGTATGAAATGCAGTGTCGACATGACAAAATTGCGGCTGAATTACGAGCCGAGTTGGTTCAGGTAAATCCTTCGGCACGTTCCAGTTTCCGTTGGTCTCATCGTCCCGAGCTTGGAAGAATTTGCGAGTAGGTATTTCGATGGGCTCGCGGCTTGGCAAACTTCCACGCCCGACATCCCCGCATGGCCTATAATATGCAAATGAGTAATGCACATTTTTTCGCCTCGATACTCTCTCCATTTCGGCGATTCGGTCCACGATCCACGGATACGTTCATTTAAGAATCCGTGTGTATATTTTTCGAATGTCTGTTGATTGCGGTTCACAATGGAAACGTGCAATTCCGATCTCGGGCATCGACGATAATCAAGTAGCAATTTCGGGAAACATTTACTCTCTCGAGGGAGACGGAAACGAATCGAGGGAACAGCGACGTATCCATATACATTTTTTTTTTCGCATGCCGATCAATGTTGGCTTCGTCCCTGTTCAAGATGCCATCGCAAATCAATACATCTCCCTGGAAAGACTGGCTTATTGGACAGCTGAATCGCTGCCAACGAAAAAAAAACAAAACAAAACTCATTTCTCGCGTTGACGTTATCTGTAAATTTATCCGAAAAAGCTTTTATTGAAAGGCATTTTTTCCCGCAATTAAGCACATTTCCATCACAAACGTTTCAGTAACGTGACATCGCTTCCACCATTTTTCTCATCGACTTTTTCTGCCTCCGGCGTTAAATTAAATTGGTATACCGTAAACTTTTTAAGTATCAAAGAACGCGATTCCTCTTTTAAATGCTCTCGCTTCTTCCAATTCACATAATTCGTCCGCAATGAGATGTCTACTCCTCAAGAATCGGAAGCGGCGAGATTGCTTTAGACGCGAACTTGTGTGTGTTGTATCCGAGACTCGTGTGTATAACGTTGAAATCCGGGTTGTTTGACTGGGAAATACAAGCTCTCGGAAGGTGTATATCAAGGACGCGACCCTTTGACGGAATCTGCCGCGCGACATCTCTCTTTCCCCCCTCGAAAAAAGCAATGTCGCGCGATGTCTGTCAAAAAACGCAATGTTTCACGTTCGTTGCGAGTCGCGATTTCATTCCGAGGAAATAAAAAATCAAGGCATTGAAAAACAAATAAAAATTGTAGAACCTACTTCACAGCCGGAAAAGATTTTCGCGAAATTTCCACTTTGTCCTGCGCGTTTGCGGAGAGTCCTCGAAGCCAACCAAAGGAAGAAATAATTGAAGTGAAGTGGGGAAGGTGGGGGAGAGGCGAAGTAATCAGAAACGAGTCTAGGTCGCTCGCGGAGGAACGAGGATCCTAAAGTCTAAAGGTCGGATTGAGAAGTGGCCAGGGCGCTCTCGGCCGTCTCCTCCCGCCGTCATAAGGGCCTCGTGACTTCGCCGCACTCGCAGCATGCATGTCCTCTACGATCCACTCGGTTGCTAATAGAGTGCTCGCTGCAACAAAGAAATTGTTCCCATTAGACCTCGCTTTTGCCCCTAAGAAAGTGGCTAATTCGACACTTTGACACGTGTCAATGGCTCTCTTGAATATTCATGGCACTTGCCAGTTGAATTTCCAAGAGATTAACGTTCACAGAGAACGTTTCGAAGCTAGATTTTATACCACGTCTTTTTTCCCGAGTAGAATGTTTCTTAAGTAAATCGAAAACGCGAAAACTTTTTCACGATCCAGCAGGAAACTTTTTGTCTAGTTAACAAAACCGTTTTGTTTGATTAAGATATTAATCTTTTTTCCGAGTACACGTATCGCGTGTTCTTCGTCCACGATCCATGTCAAAACTGTACAAGCAAGCAATTCAAAATGAAATCTTATCAAAGTATCTTTATTCGGCGCACATTTCCACCGCGGCGGAACAGTTCTGCTGAAGCGGCAACTTTTCCCGCTCAAACCGAGGACTAATCAACTCGCTTGTTGACGAAAATTACATTCCAAAAGCCTCGTTGAGCCAACAAAGGCCAAGAGCCGAGCATTTTGAAAATGACAAGTTTTACCCCATTGTGCTCTTTATTCAACTCCTCGCAAAACGGCGCAAAAAAGCCGCTGGTAGCACGTCCGACCTCTGCCTTAACAACCAAGTATTGAACGTCTTGACGCGATCGAACGCTTAGATATGAATACGCGATATTCTCGAGTTTTTCGTCGACGTTGTCTCGCGGCAGGTGCACGTACGTGTATCCGCGTCTCGCCCCAAAATACGCCAACAATGAAATCTTTTGTGAATCGAGTTTGCCGGGCTGCGCTTCTTTATTCCCCGCGCGTTGCCCGCACGTTATCATTAGAGGCATCCTCGAGAAACGAGGCTGAGGTATTATAAAGCCCAGCGAGGAATTGGCTGGACCGAGCGAAATGACTCTCGGGAAGCCAGGAAATATCCCGCAATTAGGGAGCTTAAATTGTATCACGTCTGGGAATTTATTACGAGCGTAACATTTCTGAATCGGGGAATTAGGAAATCGCGAAAAATTGCTCTGATCAAGAAAAATATGATTCGCGAACTCGCGCTTTTATTTTTAAAGGAAGAAAGAATTTTCGAAATCCCGCGCAAAGTTTTAAGGGCGCTCTTTTTTTAATAATAGTCAGTTGGGTGTCGTAAAGTTTTACGATTCGAATATGGTTATAAAAGGCACGAAGAAATGAAAACTCTGTTTCGAAATAAAAAAGTAACGTGGCTTTTAAAAAAAATCGATAAGTGATGGAAAAATATGATAATCTTTCAAAAGTTCCAGCCTTGGCGTTTCGTGTATTTAATGAGTTTTGTGGTTATGGGTCGGGCTTGGTTTTTCCATCATATCCCACATTCATTAGTCGGGAACAAGACAACGAGCCCTGGAAATTGAATTATTCGATAAACGCGATTCCCCAGTTGTTGTCTATTTTTTCATACCCAGAGTTCGGTTTCCAAAGACCCTCTTATCAGATCCGTCTGTCAGTAAGATAAATCGTGCCTCCCGATAGAACTCCGCATTCGCAGCTTTGTGACTAATCGCGGCCATGCGATTTGTCATTCGAGCGGCGTTATGACTCGACATTATTGCCCCGGAAATACACTTCGGACCCCACGAAACGTCCGCGCCGACAATTTCCTTAATAGATATATTCCTCGGAGCGAACGTTTTACAGCAATTAAAAATTATCCCCAATTCCCATTTCCCCCGAAACTTTTCAATACTCCACACGAACCGCCACTATCTCCCTCATTCTAATCAATTGGGTCATTTCCATTTTTTATCCACAATAATTCGGAAGATAAAAGGCTCGTTCCTGCAGGAAATGGAGTTGGTGGCATCTAAAATGTAGAAAGAGGTGCCGTGGGATTTTTTTATGGTGGCGTTACTCGCGATTTTACCATGGGGGATGATAAAGCTCTTGTTAACTTTTCAAGCGCGGCACTTGACGCTTCATCCCGCTGAAAAATGCATACTTTTTTCCAGCGCCCGCTTTACGACGATCGACTTGATACTTTTTAGTTTTCATCTAAATGACATTTTTAATCTGACACTGGGACGTAAATTTCGTGCCGGGAGGCATTATCGGGCTCGAGAAACCCGTGCCCTTTGAACAGATCGATACCTCAACTTGATAATGCGAACTTTTTCTACCTTTATAAAATGAAAATATGATTCCTAGAAAGCTACGAAACGAAGCGTTATTTCGTGCCTTTCTCATTTTTCTTGGAGCAAAATGGTAAAAGAACGACGAGTCGAATCGAGGATATTACGAAACGAATGATCCGATTAAAGATCATTAATCAATTAAGAATCGAAGGCATAAATCATCTCTAATTTCTCAACGAAATATGCTGCTTTCATTAATCGAGTTAAAAATGTTCCATCGACTGGTTAAAAGCGAAAAAAGACTCTTGAATCAACAAACGAATTCGAACTGAAAACATCGGTTCGGGGCGAGAATTAATGGGCAGCGTGTGTTTATCGAGCATACAAAATGTATCATTGTCGATGCGTAAAAATAACTCGCCGGGATATCGCTGTTGGAACAATATTTTCGTTCGAAACGCGATGTAAAATCGATGTAAAAAAGGCTATAATGATGCCGTGAAGGGGAAGCGCTAAAAAACAGTGTTGATTTATCGAGCACGGAAGCGATCGTTAAAACCGACGCGGCTGTGGAACGTTAGGTGCATTCGTACTCGATTTTATCGTTTTCCATTTTCGTATAATTACGCGCCAAAAACAACAGATCGATCTTATCGTATTCCTTTAATTGATAAACTTTCGATACCGAAGCTGTTGCGTTGCCCTCGATTCGCGAGCGATCGATATTTATTTATCGCAATTCAAATATATGAAAGCGTGCTCGAATTCAAAGCGAAAAAAAGGCGATTAGCGACGTGACCCGTGCCTTTTAGACTTGACCCTGAAACGACATATTTTACGATCACGCGAGCTTAGCCTGCACAAATGCAGGCAATTGCGAAGCGCGATGGGCCAAAGAGCGAGCAAAAAACGACGTTAAAGTGTTGCACTTCGCGACCTGATATCGCGTCTTATCGATCTCTGGAAGCGCCTTGGACAAATATTCATCAGATCGCCCTATTTCGTGGCGTAACGTTAAATCATTCCCGCTTAGTTTATTCATAAATATTCCATCAGCGACGAGTCGGGGACTGAAATAGCGCTCGAAATGTACAACTGTGCCAGATCGCGCGCCTCGGCGCAGCTGTTTTGTTGCAGAAATTCTTAGCTGCCGGAAAAGGAAGAAACTCTGGTGTCGGCATTAGCATATCTGAACGTTGCGATTGCTTGCATCGATCTTTTAACTGTCTTGTTCGGGAAGAAAAGATGGCTCGTGGGAATTTATGAAAATATCCCTTGCTCTAGAAAAATGTCCGAGAAACCAGTTCTTAAATATCGAAAACTGATACTTGAAGCTTAATAGTATATACGCTAAAATTTCACTGGACGATGCGACAGTTTCAAAGTAATCCTATAAAATTAGACATTTGTTAAATGTTTCAGCCAACAAATGAAACGAGGAAAAAAAGGTCGAAAAGTCGCAATTTTCCGTGGATACTCGAGAGGGAATGAAACGCTTTCCGAGTTTTTACTCTGGAAAACGGAAACGTTTTTGAGACATCCCGGTAAAAATACTAATTAAACGATTGCATCGAGTTTCGCTCGGAACATACAGCGCAGGGGTTTTTGCTCTTCGTCACGCAAAACGACAAAGGGAGCTTAATTCAAAGCATTGAAATGAAAAAGCAGCTGACAGTAAGCCCCTGCTTATTATGCGAGGTTTTTTCTGCGGCATTGTACCGCTGCTTTGTCCTTAACGACATATTACCGTTTTCTTTTGTCCATTTCTTAAAACGCTCTGGGCGAATCGGTCTGTATGGCAAAAATGCAAAGACGATTGCCGGCGCTTACTTTACATTCAATATAAATCCCAACTTGCATTTGTTTTCTAAACTTCATCTCTTTTTTCCGTTACTATAAAATATGTACTTTCAACAAATTACGAATAATTGGAGTAATTCAAACGTGCAAATTATCAAGATTCATGCAGCTGCGTTATACTTCGAAAAAATCAAGTCGAGGATTGTGAGTTTGAGATGTTCTACTTTACAGGAGAGAATAAAAGATATTGAAGTGAACCAATGTCAAGAAAATACACAGAGGAGAGGCTCCAGAATAGCTACTTGCTCATTAGCGAATTTACGAGTCAGAGCTGCCGAGGTCGTTAGCACTTGTAGTACAGAAAAATACGAGATTTTGAGATAGCGGTAGGTCAACTTGTAAGTTGGTGCATATACATTGAAATACCACACAGGATAAACATTCGACTTGTAAAAGTGAACGTTACAACGAACCACATGCACGTGATTTAATACATTATGCCGATAGACTGCCACCATTATACTCAAGTGTTGACTACGTACGTAATCATTCGTCCTTTGCAAGTTTTCGAAGACTATAATGTATCTATTTCTGTGATGTAAAAGCAGCGTATGATCAGAAAACTTGGTCGATTCGAATAGGACGAATTTCCATCTTGAAAGGACACAGTGAGATTCTGAAACTAAATTAAATATTATTGATTACATTCGGATATTGCCCTCCAGTCATCTCTGACCTCTTTCATCATTTACCCATTTTTTTAATTCAAGAAAGCTCGTTCGCGAGCCGCCTCTCTCTCTCTTTCTGAAATAATTATCGATATGGTTGTAATTCGTCGCCATTAAAATCCCATTTCCAGGCTGATTCGACAGTTGACGAAGAGCAAATCCACGGAATTCGGTTCTCGGATCTTTAGAGAGTTTGCTCAGGAAATCGAAAAGCGCGCCGCGATTAATCTCGGAAACTTTAGCCGGTGGGGAATTTTGAATCCCAAGCTACGCGACTTTATATTTAATGCGAAATTAGTTCGGGGAAATGTGCGATGCGCTCTAGAGCAACTTCATTTCGTTATAATTGGAATCGCTTCTTCAGGGGAGAACATTTGAGGGGTTTTGAAAGGTCGAAGCGAGCGATTAAATGACAGAGCGTCGTGTGAAATGCAGCATCGGGACGACGATAAATCGCACCAGGAGACTAACTTCCTGATTGGTGTTTATACTAAGAAAAGCAAACTTGAAGAATGGGCAAAGATTTACGGAATTTCCGATCGAGAAAAGAGCAAAACTTTTGTTTGTTTGTTTGACTGGAAGGTGTTTAGATTCGCTCGATTTTTGGCGAGTGAAACTGGGATGTTAAATCGCGTTTCGGATCTGTGTCACAGTTTCTGTCGGGAGGAAATACATACGTGCATCGCAACATCGAAGAGAGAGTCTTTTCAGTTGCTTATCGCGTTTCGTGCGCTCAACGCACTAGAAAATGTGCGACGAGCATATAACGATGCAAATCACGTTTGCTACTCGAGATGAAAGTTATTACGGGACTTTTGACTTTTATACATTTTTTACGATATTTCAATTTCGCGAATGATGATTAAAAAGAGCAATGGGAATTTTAGAAACATGAAAAAGCTGTTATTGCGTTGTTAACAAAACGCTATTCCCAGGGAAAAACACCATGAAAATAAATTGCACCGTAAAAAACGGAGAGAGAATTTGACTGGAGCAAAATTTATGCTCAGTAAAAAGTATGGATAATCGTTCGATAACGGGAAATGGCGCGTAAAGTAAACTGAATTATGCATCGCGCGCGTCAAATTTTCACTTCAAAAGCGATTCATCGCGGTTTTTTTTACGAAAAAAGCCGAAAAACGAAGTCGTCACGAAACCGAGTGATTTTAATATGGAATCGCGGAACCTCGACATTGTCTGGAGCTCTGTACATCTCGTTAAAATTGCATTTTGTTCGTAACGTTTGATGCTAACCGCCGTATCGCGTCCCGCGTATAAAGCACGTTTAGCGAAGCGTCGCGTTCATCTGTTTATCGTTCTCAAAGCTCCAAGCTCCGCAACTTTGTGAGCGCATGAACGAGGCCAAGTAAAAGTTACCGAACGCGTTCGCTACAAAAGCCCGTGGCAAAAAGGAAAAACTTGGGCATGACGAATCGCCGTGTTTTCCTCCTTTTCTTCGCGCGGAATCATTTTCGAAATCCCTTCTTGAATCATTCGTTTCCGCTGAAACTTGAATTTCACAACGTGCTCTGGATACCAAATCCATTAAATTCCGCGAAAATTTTCGAACAAAATAACTTGGTAATGCTGTTTGTTTCAGCTTAAAAATGTGAACGAAATTGAAAGCATTTTTGAGTGATTGAGAAATGAAAAAAGATAGCGAAAATCCTTTCGGTATTTTCTGGGTGGAGGGACAATATTTGAGGATCTCGGGATAATCTGGTGAAATCTCGACGCGCTACAAGACAACGAAGCGCTCGGAGTCTATATCGCGACAGTTTCATTTGTCACGCATATGTACACAGCTTGCACCTACATCACGTGCAACGCGAAGCAATTAACCGTCAATATCGTTCCGTCGCTCGAAACGAGGTTACTGTGTCATCGCCCTGTCGGAGCTGGGCGTTTTTGCTCCACGTTTCACGGATGCGGGACCATTCCCAACAACATAATATTTCAATCAAACGACAGTCGATAAAAACCGAAATCTACTCTGCGCACGCTAAATTTGACAGCTTCGTCAGCGGCGATGATTCCAGCGAAATCGTGGCTAAAAGATGGAAAAACTCCTCGAGAAATCACGGCAAATGTACTCCGACTCGCGGAGAAAGGACCAACTTTCAGGAGCGTCGCGAGAGTGCCAAAGCAGTTCCGAAACTTTTAAATCTCCCAGGGAGTTTTCCAACTTGCTCAAGAGAGAATATAAGCCGCGAACGACGACTCGAAATAACGCCAAAGCCCCTCGCAATGAACAATTCCGCGGGCGAAGAAAAGAGAGACGAAAAGCGTAATTACTCCTCGCGAAACGGCGCTTTAATTGGCTGGAAAAAAAGCACGTGAGGGAGCATTTTTCGACATGTTTCCTATCCAAAGTTTCAAGCCCGTACTTTCCGCGTTTGCATGTCGGGGCTTCCCGACAAACTTTACCCCAGAAAGACTCTTCATCCCCGAAACCTTGCTTCGTTTCGTGAACTCGTAAACCTTGATTACTCGCGAATTGTTACACGCGCGGCCCTGAAAAACACTTGGCTTAAAAAAGAACGTAAAAAAGCGTCGTTTCGCCCTCACGGAACGACCGTGTTTATTTTTACGACTCCCGCGTCTTTTCTTCTCCATAATACAATTGGAGTCGAGAAATGACAGAGTCGAGGCCATAATTACCTGAGATCGTTGGGTCTTCTTCTGAAGCCTCGGGATTGGTGAGGGGGTGGGGTGCATCTGCAGTCGCAGTGCATGACACAGAGGGCCACGCTCGTCGCCAGCGTCACGACGAAAGGCGCCGCGAAAAAGTGCATGATGGTCGCGACTTGGGCCTCGCGATTGTACTCAGCCATCACTATACTCCCGTTTACCCGGCTGTAATGGCAAGGGAACTTCATGCCCTCGTTACCCAGTTTTCGAGTGAAGTTTGCACAGTCGACTTTCGGCGGATATCCGCATCCCTTGATGTTCACCAATAGCACCGCCTTGACGTCCTCGCCATCGCCGGCTGAATATGCATTCATTTTATAAACGATGCAATTTCCGATCGGCCTCGATCGATGCCGCGTCGTGATATAGATTCGCCTAAAAAGTTCTCCGAGTTCTTCGAGTCGAAGGCACTCGAAAGTGTTTTTCATTCGGCCATGAATATGCGAGGGGCATTTTTTTTGCTCCCGCAAATTGGAAAAAGTTTCTGACGTTAATTTCATCGAGCTACTTCGACGCTTGTTTCATCGATGCGAGATGGGAGTTTTTTTTAAAAAGATGTTACTGTTCAAGGGCTGTTCATAAATTACGTAATGACTGTCATATATGTGGGTCGAATAAAAATGAGACAATTTTTAATCTCTTTTTAGGAATTTCATTTGGAAACATTGATCTGTTTTGCGAACGTGAAGGTTTGGTTTATGCATTTTTAACTTTTTTATTCATTTCGCAAAGTGGAATGTAAACTTTACGTTGTGCATTCATTCGCGATAATTGAAATTGAAATTAGAAGTTGAATTGGTTACGCAAATAATGGTATTTGGTTGGTCGAACCGTGTTTACTTATTTTATATTGATAATAATTGTTTGTATTGAAAGAAAAAGTATTTTTTCGAAGAAATATAACGTGTAAACGTTATAAAAGTTAGATATCAAGGTGCTAATTTTTCCGATTGCATAAACCGATTCACATTGTCGGGGATGTTTCATATCAAGAGACTTTACTGTGAACTATTATTAGACCATAGGGAATTAATTTTTATCGAGCAGTCGGAGAATTAAACGGCGTAATGTGTTTGTAAACTCGGTAGTATTCTTTTTATATCTTCATTTATGGCGCGAAAATGATTAATAATCATTGTTGAGAGCGATAAAAAAGCCAATGCTTCATTTAATTCAGTTAATTAATCTTTGTAAATATTGAGAACTTTCGATACATTAAAAATTAATAAACTTTGCGACCAATAAAACTGTATAAATGTTTCAAAATATTTCATTTTTAAAACTAAAAATTACCACTTTTTTATTTGACTCATATTCTGTACCCAACGAACTTTTTCCTTCGGAAATGTCAAGTTTACACTATAGACTATAAATTGTCGTAATAATTACCTTGAAATCATTATTTCCGTAGTTTTTTTATCGATTCGTGACGATAAAAAGGGTAATCTTTTAACATCAAATAACTTTTGTAATTAACGCCAATTGCTAGCTTGTAAACTACAAATTTGTGTACTTTTTCTCAAACATCTTGTGAAATATAATTAGGAAATAAAAGTTTCACTTCAAAACATTGCGAACGTTTTGTGAAATAATACTAAAGAAATAAAAGTTTCACTTTGAATGTTTGTTCATTGTACTGTTCGTTTCCATCTATTTCTAGCAAAGTTATTTTGAATTTTCCATGAGCAAGTACAAAGAATAAATACTACTTTTGCGTCAAATGTATACGTGTCTACAAATACGACTTGGACGACTTTGTGTTTAACGATTTCTCGCCTCTTAAATTAAAAAGAAGGAGAAGGTGTAGTTACATCCCTCACAGCAATTGCGTTGCAAAAAACTATTTGTTTTTCTTTATTCCAACAATGCAATTTCTATCCCAAGAGTTGAATCCGAAATGAGCGAGATTTTATCGAGTGTGAAAAATGGAAATTCTGCGCCCTTTTTTTCTCATCCGCGGATTACTGGAATAATAATGAAATTTGATTTTCAAAAGAATTGCAGCGAAACTCCGTTTCAACTACAACAAAAACTATTCGGCAGGTTCTGAATTACGAAGGAAATTTCATCAAGTTCCTTAATAAATTGCAACAACTCGACTTTTTGGATTCCGGGAGAAAATATTGCAATTACCACAAAACTCGATGTATAACGCCACAACTTGCATCATGAATAGTTAATACAGCCGGGAAAATTCCAGAAGGAAACTACGCTAATTATAGTAAACTTACAAGCAAAAGTTACGTCCCGGATCGTTCCTTAATAAAGCCCAACTCGATGATTCGGCAAAATTTTCCAAAAACCCCCAGCTGCCATAAACCCCGGAACAATGCAAAAAGAACCCATTAAACAAAAAGTAATCCAAGTTGTAGCAGCTCCCATCTCCGAGATTGAAAACTGTCCACGAACTTTCCAGAATCCCTTAACATCTTCCTCATCTTTCCTAACGCAAAGAAAAGGAACAAAAAAAATAAACCCCTCGCTACATTCAATTACAAAAGAAAAACCTTTTGAATCGAGCCAAAAGCCCGATACAATTTCGAATCCGCGAACTCTTCCCCTCGATACAATCTACAAGCTATTACAATCGTAAAGCTCCCTGACGGCGAATTCTTTCTCGAACGCGGAGAGCCCGGAGAACTTTCCAAGCGTTCCGGATCCGAGCTTACCGGAAGCGGCGCTCGAGGTTGGCATTGTAGTGGATAGCGTCGTCTCGTCGCGACTCGCGTTCCCGCCGTCGCCGCCAGTAGAATTACGCCAAGGCCTGTACGTGACAAATATATGAGTGCATTTGTAAACGTCGCTGGTACAGCCCTCTCGGCACGAGCTCCAAGTGCAATTGAAGAGTCCCGCCAAATCCTCCCTCCTGTAAGTCGTGCAAACGACGGGCTCCGGGGAGAAATCTGCCGCGAGGGTACTGATAGCCGGGTCGACGTAAAGCGGCACCAGGAACAGAAGAGCCGCCCCGCCGGAAGTAGCGACCAGAGCTAGGGCGGAAGTCGCGTAAAAATTAAAGCGCTGCCGGCAGGTACGCCGAGGCGGACGCCCCCGCGACGCGCCGAATCCGAGCTCCAACAGCTTGCGACGACGTAGCTCCTGTTCCTGAAAGTCGCAGGTCTCGCGATTCTCGCACTGGCTGCAACTAGCGTCTAGCAGGAGCTCGGAGCTGCTTCCGCGCATCACCTTTTTCGCTGGATGTTGAACCGACTCCAGGTGAAAGATCCCACCGCCGACGGAGTCACGAGATCGGCCGCGATCCTCCGAACCAGTGTCGCATCACAATCCACCGAGAACGACTTGTCGAGACCGATGCGCGCTCTTTTCCGGCACATTCGAGGCTTGACAATCCGGTACATCCAACGGAGATACGGGTATAAATCCCTGAAACAGCGGCGCGCTTCCTCGGACGAGGAGGAAGAGCCTCGGCAATGTTTGGCACGCCGTTCGTCCAAGGCCGTGATCGATCAAGCGGCCTTTCGCCACTTTGTCCCTTCTTATTCGAACTCTTTCCGGAAAATCCTCGGGCAATTACAGTACCGTTTTTCTCGTCTTATTGTCTTGTTCTTGGAGATGCTTGGAGCGTCGCTTTTCCAGGGTTTTATTGAACTTTTGCAGCTGCGATTACGAGTGCTATAGGCCGTGGTTAATCGATTCAAGACCTAGACCGTCGTTGAAAGTCGTTACGCATTTTGGCAATGATCTACGCGAGCTCGCTCTTCGATACCGGCCACTTGTTTTTTTCCACTCTTGGCACTTTGCAAGCAGGAAATCCTTAATCGCCGTTGACCCCGGCGAAGCGTTTCAAAGCTATTTGGCCGAACCTCAAATCTTACGCTGCCTGGTAACTGTTGCGCCCTTGGAATGGAAAAACCATAACTTGCTTAACTTGTCCTCGATACAAACGAGCCCGGAGTTGATAGCCTCGACACTGTTTTCGGCCGACGAAGGACGATCATTTTCTCGCGATCCGCGAGTCCTTTGCCTCCCCCAGGACACTTGGGTATCTAGGACGCGTAATCGCCGTCGTCGCTCTTCGAGTTACCCACGGCCAACATTTTCCCTTTCGTAGAAATTGGAACGCGAGGCGATTTTCTGGAAATTCTATCGATCGGGGAAAATGATATTTGGGCTCGAGGCATGGGGCTTCGGTGCCTCCGCCGGGTACTTTTTCGTTTAGGGAACTCAAGGACGCGTGAAGGTCGAGCGATCGGTATGTCCAGGGAATCGGTAGCGTCGCGACATCACGATGTTCCCGCGTTAATGATGTTCAATCGCGCGTCCCATTGTTTCGCCGAACGCGAGCAAAACCGCGACTGTCGCCACTCTTCGTGTATTCGCGGAAGCTACCCCGATAGGGCGGGGTTCGCGATACGCTTGCGCCGCCACCCCCGCTAGGATATTTTCTTGTTTACGCTCCTGAGCTGCCACGGTCAC